>OX401969.1:1815000-2080000 GCA_947859335.1 Tortricodes alternella
TTGAAATTTTCCCAGAATATTGTGTTGTTATGGCAGAAATACTAGTAAATAACAAAAATATCAAAAAGTTTTAAGCCTGAGAATCGACCCATACATTGATACCCTAAAAATTGACTGATTTTAGACCAATTTTGTTCCAGCTGTAATTCCAAAACGGCTTAAGTTATCGCTATTAAAGTTGACCAGATTTTAGTTTCTACTCGATAGTTAAACAACAAATACCAATTCAATGCTGTTATAGAAATCTGAAAAATATATTGAAGTCAAACAAGAAAATTACCGCTGTGGCTTAACAATCTGCCAACTTATTTGCAACTGTCAAATTTATTATACGATAAACAAAGTCAATAAACTAATGGATCGGTTGAGACCATGCCGAATTTGCGGAGTACGGAATCCTCGGTGCGCGAATCCGACTCGTACTTGACCGGTTTTTTATTTTATTTAGAGCACGTTGTTTCACCGTTTGTGGTCTCAAATTATTATTGCAGTACCGTTTATTTTCTACACTTAACAAATAAATATTATAGCTCGTGCAATAAAATTCTACTTGATGACTTCCTGTATTGACTTTGTCAGTCAAAGGTACGAAAATGGCTGAGAGCAAACGTTTCATATAAAATATTTTGGCATAAGATTCCATAATATACCTACTTTAAGTGAACACTTAAGGTGAACCTCCTCTGCTGCACTGGGAGTGAAGAAATAGCATAGAATGCGCGCAGATGCTTATCATCTTGGCATGTCGTAAAAGTCGACTAAAGGACGGGTCCTCTCCAATATGGAGGACTATCTGTATGGACGATGGGCTGATTACCCGTCACCGTACGGTTCATCATACCATCTTAGGACTAACTAATCGAACGTGGCCACAAGTAGTCTTGTGGCTCTGCCCACCCCATTAGTGATTTCGGGCGTGATGCTATGTTTAAGTGAACAATTCCGCAGCGTTGCCAGCATTTTTAAAAAGGCCACACAAACGTTGAACTCCTGAATCCCTATTTTGCCTGTTAGGCACCAAATTAAAGGCCAGACACTGAAACGCTCATCTAAGCAGTGTCACAGTAACATAAATGGAAGCCTTCACTTCAGTGGCAGCGTGGCTGCTGCCCGCGCTCTTGATTTGAAAACTTCCAAGTTCCTGTGACACTGGTAACGCGGGCCCGCAAGCCCGCCACGCGCACGGCGCTTGTTTCGATGCGTGAAAGCCTTAAGGCGAAGCTGTGGCGGGTCCACTAGTAATTTTTTTCTTGATAATAGCAAGAATATAACTTACTAGTGGACCCGCCACAGCTTCGCCCGCCGTATTTTCCATGCAAACTTTATCACCCCTTTTCACCCCTTTAGGGAAAGAATTTTCAAAAATCCCTTTTTAGTGCACCTTGAGGAATGTCTCCTCCAAATTTCGAAGCTCTAGGACCACCCGTTTAGGCTGTGCATTGTCTATAAGTGAGTCACGGTACTGCTTTATATGTATTGTACTCTAGTTTAAAAGACTTCTTAATCGGTCAGTGAGACAGGGGTGCTAGCACAACTCGTTTGTCGCTCAGTGCCTCACTGTCAAATTATTCAAATATGTAACTGCACGTCTAGCACGACCTGCCCGCGAGCCGTTTGTCGCTCAGTGCATCCCTTAAATATTTGACTAGTTTGACAGAGACGCACTGAGCGAAAAATTACTTGCGGGTAGGTTGTGCTAGACGTTCAGGTAGGCTAGCACGACCTGCCAGCGTCTCATTTGTCACGCACAGAGCGATATACGACTCGCAGGCATGTGTTAGCCCCCTAGTACGCATTAACCCTTACAAGTACAGCAATTACCTACCCAAATTTACATACATTCTAGGTAACTAATCAAGAAATTCACCATTTGTGAGGTGTTTGAGTAACCCCAGCCGTTCAGCCAAACAATCGCGCGTCATGTAACATTATCAACAACACCAAAGACCGGATTTCATAACTACAACACAACATTCATATTGTGTACGTCATCCTGCCCCTACGCATAGCAATTAAAGTATAAATCATTCGTCCCTTTCGCACCTGCTACGTCAAAAATTGACAGATGATTGCCAATATTATTATGGCTGCGATGAAAGCTCTTGCTCTGATTAAGAAATGTAGCTTACGTAGTAACTTGTACGTAATCTGTGGCACCAAAAAAGTGCCGAAAATATCTGACTTTCTTAATTGATGATAGATTATATTTAACAGGCCCTAAAAAAATAAGTAGAATGTACAGTACAAACAGCCGTTGAAACATGAGCAGAGGTCAGTTTAATGGTGGCACTTCACTTGCCGATAATAAATATTAGTGTTGCATTCCTTTTTAACCGACTTCAAAAAAACTGAAGGAGGAGGTTCTCAATTCGACGCGCATAATTGTTTTTTTTTATATATGTATGTTCACCGATTACTAGGAGATGGCTGGACCGATTTGGATGTTTCTTTTTTTAGTCGATAGAGTATTTTTCCAATTTACTTACGAAGGCCAATATTTAGAGCACAAAAGCGATGTGTTAAGGCTATTGTAGGATTGTGTCCTTTACAAAGCTGCCAACCATACTTTAAATCTTTGAACTTGCTTACGTTCCCATGCTTGTATATTTTTGAATGTTGTATACTTGTTAAAAGTAATCCTAACTAATTTGAAATGAAAAAGCCAGCACAACGAAACTTTCGACCTAGGCAACGAAGTGCATATTAATAAAAGTAGAACAGCTCTGATGCAAAAAAACTTTCCAGTGATGGGTTCAAAAATATTTAACAAACTCCCGGAAGCATGGCAGAACTTAACTGTAACTCGATTTAAAAATATAATTTTCATTTTTTTTTCCGAAAAATGTTACTATAACGTCTTGGAGTATCTAAATGATGATAGCTTGCCTTTGTAAATAAATATGTTTATTAGAAGCGAACATTAATACATAGAAAATTATAGAAGACATTAATGTTAAGAATAATATTACAATTGTCTGAATTAGATTTACATACATACATACATAGCATCACGCCCGAAATCCCTAATGGGGTGGGCAGAGCCACAAGACTACTTGTGGCCACGTTCGATTAATTAGTCCTAAGATGGTATGATGAATTAGATTTAAGTTCTTAGAATATTCGTATGATGGGCCAAAATGGCTCATCATGGCTGTTGTACATTTAAAACAATATTGTCACCTTATTACTACCTGTGATGACGAAATAAACATTTTATTATTATTATAATATCTTGGGGCGTGATGCTATGTATGTATGTATGTATGTATGATATATTGTAATTTCCGATATCTTTGAAAACCTCGTGTTTTCTTCGACAGTAGTCTCATTTTTTCACCTTGGAAGACAATTCTGAAGCAGGTTTCGTGATCGAAATAAGCTTAGCTACATATTTCTGAACTGGCTGACATTAGAAAAAGACGTGTCATACGTTTTTTTTTTTATAAAACCTTATTACTGTTTGTTCTGCTTCTTCAAATGCCTTAAATCCAGCGTACGACAAAGTGCAGCTTAAGCTAAAGCTTAAGTGAAAGTTGGTTTTTGTCATTAAAAAAGAGTTATTGTTCATTGTTACGGATCTTCTTAATATTATCTCGATTTCAAAGTAGGATAATTCCGCTTATAGGCTATTTTACAATCTTTAAATCTTTTAGATTAATGTCTTCAAGTTTAGAAAAGCTAATTCGTTCTTGGCTTTAGCCATAAACAATGCACCTCTATATAAACTCTCAACAATCTCAATCAACGGCCCAAACAAGTTTATATAATAAAGAGATTATTACTAGTATTTTCTTCTATCGGAAATCAAACCCGTGCCTCTGGCATCGTAACTTAATAAAGGAAACACAGGACCGATAATAAATTGCATAAGAAAACTGTACTCTCATATTAACTTGAATAAAAAACCCAATTATATCATATCCATACTTAAAACACAGATAACTCATACTACATAACAAAACCATAGACAAACATCTCAACCAGTGATGTGCAAACGTAATAACGAAGTGCTAGTGATGCAATAAACATGTGGGGGTACTTGGCAGTGTTGCTCATCGGTTTCTGGCTCGGTATTGCCATATTCCTCTACGTGTCATGCTACTGGCTGGAAGAGATACTAGGTAAGTTACATTTTTAAAAATTACGGTTGTCTTATGTTGCACCCAAACATGTATAGTTAAACCTCTTCCGTTGTAAAAAGAGCTCTGATGGCCATACATTTTATATGGCCGTTAGCGCTCTTTTTACAATGGGCGAGGTATAACCTACGACGACGCGATAAGCCTAGTTGGTAGTGACCCTGCCTCCGAAGCTAGCGTTCCCGACTTCGATCCCCGGTAAGGGCAAATATTTGTATGATGAGCACGAATGCTTGCTCCCGAGTCTTCGATGTTTCCTATGTATTAAAGCATTTATTTATCTGTATAAGTATGTATATCGTCGTTTAGTACTCATAACACAAGCCTTTAAAGCTTACTTTGGGACTAGATTGATTTGTGTAAAGATTGTCCCGTGATTTATTTATTTATTTATAGGTATAGTTTAACCGGGCTGGGTTATTATCATACCAATTTTGCATGGTGTGGGTTGACGGCACTACTCTCGCCAAAAGATCCTGTTGGAAGCCTTGCATACCCTTGACCTTGCCGACGACTTTCTGGAGGGACCTCCTACTTTTCTAGAGCCCCTCTGTAATAGTCTCGAACTAAAGCCCCGGTCATATTGAGCAGCAAAAGCGCTGCGCGACCACATCGTGACATCTGCGCTGTCTACAATGTGGCGGGTCCTTACTTACTTAATCACTCTAATATTATAAAGGCGAAAGTTTTAAGTGTGTGCATGACTGTGAGTCAGTATGTTTGTTGCTGCTTCACGCTTCAACGACTAGACAGATTTGGATGGAATTGCGAATGGAGATAGCTTATACATTGGATTAACATATAGGCTACTTTTCATCCCACTCCCACTCATCACATTGATTTTTACTATTAACGAGAATGCTCATTCAAGCGTCCAATAACTAATATGTAACATATTATTTAAATATAATGTACGCATTACGATAATAACCGGTAGTTCAACATGCCTTGACACATAAATGTCAATTATATAATTTAATAAGTGAAATAAATCTGTTTATTGGCCTTGCGTGTTCGTTCCTTAAAACCTGACCTACCGTACCAACCAACATGGTCAACACACCATGCAACAAACAAGTACTTCGTAACTTTTTAAGAGATACTTTCCTTATTTATACATACGAGTATAATTCGTTTAATATGTGTTGTTGAGATAATATGTAACAGCAAATGTAACAATATTTTACAGATTTTTAGGGTTCCGCAAATCTGATATAAAACGGAACCCTTATAGGATCACTCTGGTCTGGTCTGTCTGTATGTCTGACCGTCGGTCCGGTTGTCCGTCTGTCACAGCCTATTTTCCCCGAAAATTTATACATATAGCAATAGGTTACCCAAACACGGACGTATAATATCGTTAATAAACAAATTCTGACTTTGAGGGTTAATTTTGGTGGGCAAGAAAATTCAAAAAAGCTATCATCAAGTGTATCACATGACATATCACATGAAGGGGCTCGTTATGAACAAAACAAATACATATTTTATTAATTTCAAATATTATATTTTAAGAGATCTTCAATAAAATATACGAAAGTATAAGCATTCCAATCCTCATCTCCGAAACTAACGAGATTTATATTTTGAAAAAAAGTTATGGAATGCAGAGCCTCACCCATAGTTTCAAAGAAAACCTAAAAAAACCCTAAGTCTTTGGATTCCACGGGACGAGAAAATATTGAAGAGAAAAACATTTTCTCTCCCCCATTAGCCCCCAAAATTCGTTTATGTACTCTAAAGGAATTCATCCATAATTGTCTTACTTATTTGGTGAACAAGTTTCTAACCTCAAAATCTGCAACTTTTGAGTGAAACATCAATTTTATCCTAAATAAAGCAATCCTAGGCTAAAAAGTGGCAAAGTAACGTCTATAATATTGTCTCCGGTTGCTTTATTTGCAATGAAATTGCTGTTTTAGCCAACTAAGATGCATTTGGAGGTTAGAATAGTAGTTTATGCAACGGTTGCATAATGATAGGCCTTAAAACAGTAGTGCGGTTTTCATGAAACGAGCCGACAGGCGAGTTTCATAATAAGATCGCACGTGTGTTTTAAAGCCAAATTATGCAGAGTTGCATACATAACTTTATCTACACACATATTATAAATCCTCCATGATGGGTTCAGAAACAATATTTTCTGGCAACAAGTTATTTGTTGCAATCGTGACTGCATATTTCCGATATCCGGCGCATTTTCACATCACACACACTCCGAGAAGACTACTTACTATTCATATTTTCAACTAAATTGTAAATTACAAACAACTTTTTCTATTCAATTCAACAACAATTCTACTTTCGTTCAGCAAAACGTCAACATGGCGGCAAATACGATCTTCCGTCAAGACCATTTTTTTTAAATCATAGACAAACGGATGAAGTCTCTATTCTCACGTCACTCGAGATCAAATATTGTGCAGTTTATATTAAAAAAACATTCTGAATTGACGTTTCGTATCAATAACTTTTTAATATCTATTGGATACTAGAATAGAGACCTACTTGAATTTTGACAGCTGTTCCAAATTTAAGCTCATTTCTTTACTAAAAACGATAAAGAAGTCATGTTATTTCTTTATCGCAGCACTGGTTTTTCCTAATTGGTTGTCAAAATGGTGGTCATTTCATACGGTTTTTGATTAACCAATGGAGGTTTTATGATATGGGTGTAGATAAACTTATTTACTAAATAAGACAAGTATAGATGGATTCACCTTACGTTCACGATGCGTACTAACTCTGTATACCTACTTACCAAATTTCAACTTCTTTTTTCCAATATATTCAGGGAAAATAGGCTGTCGATGATTTATCGTACGGAACCCTCTCCACGCGCGCGTGACTCGCCCTGGACCGGTTTCTTTTTTACATTACTATCGAAAATACTTTTATGTAATATTTTTCCATAAAATAAATAGAGGTTTGTCTACTTAATTATGTATGTGTAGCGGCGAAATTAACTTCCCTTTATGGTTTCAGTTGTTTAGTTATTAATGAGGTATGTATTTATCTATAGTAATTATGGTATCGTAGTCTAGTATCCATAGTACAGGGTATCTTATGTGTATTAGTGTTCAACATATAATATTACCTCATACAGACACAAAAATAAAATAGAATAAAAAGATTAATTAACATAGCATAACCAATAAGTTACATAAGAGTAAGATAAAATAAGAAAACAAATAAACATCATTAAATATTTGACATAATAATCACAATAATAGGTATCCTATACCTTAATCTGAGGCGTCAACAATTTTAAAGCTAATTTCCATACAAATCTATTCAGCCGTTGAGGCGTGATTGAGCCATACACATCTTTACAGACTTTTTTATAATAATAAGTGGGAGCCTGACCCTATGTATCCCACGCATAAGATTGTACCATTAAATCGCAGATTCCTGAATACTTTTTTATATGATTTCATTATACTTTGTCCAATAAAAATAAACTGACTTAAAAATTATGAAAATGCGCCGGAGAAATTAGCATTTTGCACATTGCCACTTCCGCGGTTTTAAAAACGACCTCTCACCTCAGTGTAAATACATAATTGTACAAAATTACTTTGACGTAAATCACGTAAGTGATGAATGTATAATTAGGTATTACAAGTTACCACAAGTTGACTGACATCGGTTCAGAGGTTATCTTGTCTCGTGTAAGTTATAAAAAAACAGTGACTTTGCAAAACGATCCATAAAATATACAGAAAACACGACTACACATTGACATTGAGATTGATGATGTTTAGAATCTGAACATGCTGTATCTCTTCTAAGAATAGAGAACATTCTGTATCACCATGGAGATTGTTTCGTTTCTGAAACAGACAGTATGAAACTCGAGTTGATAAACTTCGTGAGCGTCAAGTTGGCGTACCCTTCGAAGATATCTAGGATCTGATGATTCCAAAGAATAGTGCCTAATTAGTACCGAATTAATACCGAGTTCAAAAAAATAGTACCTTCGTAATTTCGGAGATATGAGCCCTGTTTAACGGGTACGCTAACTTGACGTCAAGCTGGCGTACCCGTTTTGGTTCTCGAGTACGGTGCTGTTCCCAAATATGCTCTATATCCCAAAAAATAGTGCACAATTAGTACCCCTGGCTCCCGAAGTCACAACTTCGTAGCTCTTATAGAAACTGAGATATTTCATACCAAACACGGGTAAAATATTTTGCTCCGTCAAGCTGGCGTACCCGACTGAGATCACACAGAAAGCCATTGAATTCCTAAGCCAGCTATATACCAAAAAAATAGTGCCTGAAATAGTACCCCTTTTACGACAAAAACATAACAGAAAAGCTAATTAGAACATTGAAAATATAATGGATGAATATTCTTCATTGTCATAGTACTGTCACGTACAAAAGTCTTATTTTATTTATATTTATTATTTGTTCTTTCAATCTTTTAAGCAGAATGTAAGTGAAAGTTTTAATTTACTTAATATTCATTGCAATAGCCAGATGGGTTGGCATAACGCAGATTATAGCAAACTAGGTTTTATCCTTTTGCGGTACTTTAGTATTAGGAGTTTTTCGGTCCTATAGCTACATCTGCGTACATTTACTCAGCACGTTAAATATGGTTAAAACATAACAGTAACGGCATCTGTTTACTTAAGTTTTCAACATAATCGTTTACTAACCGTTATAAAGTTCCTCTCTGTTTGCGTCTGTACCAAAATGAGTTTGTATGTAGAAGTTGGCATTAATTTTTTTTCAATGTTCCACTTAGCTTTTCTTTTATGTTTTTGTCGTAAAAGGGGTACTATTTCAGGCACTATTTTTTGGTATATAGCTGGCTTAGGAATTCAATGGCTTTCTGTGTGATCTCGGTCAGGTACGCCAGCTTGACGGTGCAAAATATTTTACCCGTGTTTGGTATGAAATATCTCAGTTTCTATAAGAGCTACGAAGTTGTGACTTCGGGAGCCAGGGGTACTAATTGTGCACTATTTTTTGGGATATGGAGCATATTTGGGAACAGCACCGTACTCGAGAACCAAAACGGGTACGCCAGCTTGACGTCAAGTTAGCGTACCCGTTAAACAGGGCTCATATCTCCGAAATTACGAAGGTACTATTTTTTTCAACTCGGTACTAATTCGGTACTAATTAGGCACTATTTTTTGGAATCATCAGATCCTGGATATCTTCGAAGGGTACGCCAACTTGACGCTCACTAAACTTCTCTGTTTTGGAAATCGGTTAAAAACCCTTTGATAAAGATAGATCCGTTAAACTTGATTTGACAGTTATTAAATTTAATATCGATCTGACGACGGACTTTTATAAAACTCAACCTTAGACTATGTTTCTAGTCTAGTATTAGTAAGAACTTAATTGTTTTTATTATGTTCGAGCTGCCATCACTGGTTGCCATATTTAAAAAGGACTTTTTTATTTCATTGCCTGGCTTCAGAGACCTTTAAGCAACGACCTAAATAGTTTATTACATTATTTCCTTGCATTAGTTACAAAAAACTGTTTTTTTGGATGTTTTGGCCTGATTTAAAAAGAACTTCGATGTTATACAATGTTGCTAGTTGCTCTTGCCTTGGTCTCCCCGTGCTAACGACCTGTCGCTAAATATTGCATCAGCCTTACTCAACTCGAACACACATCGGATTTATCTGCAGATCTGTTGTACAATCGATTGATAAAATCTCTACATGTTGAATATTGATGATTGCTTTAGGTAATCATAGATAAACTGATTTTAAAATGAGGGTGCAGCAGGCTTCTACAGTGATCCCAATATTAAAATTATGTAAAAGTCTGTGATGATTCTATTATAAGTATTTGGATGAAATGTACCTAGTTACATTTTATCCCAGATTAACTTATAGGATAATTATTATGAAATAACGACAATAGAATTATACGCGAAGTCGCAAAAGCTAGTTGTAAATAAGAGAAGTAGTGTCTACATTGAGGGATTAGCCATAGATAGCATCATTTTGTATGCACTTTGGGGTTTCCTCGCGAAGTTGCTCTCTTGGTCTGGTCACGGCTAATTTTAATTTGAAGACATTAAAATGATAACAAGAGCTAATATTTTACAGAACTACATAAATGGGCCTCCATTGATGGCATTGTTTAATTTATTTATGTATGGCTTCCTATTCAAAGGGTTTGTAAACTACATCTACTATATAAAAATAAGCCGGGTTTTCCTTCCTGACGCTATAACTCCAGAACGCACGAACCGATTTCCACGGTTTTGCATTCGTTGGAAAGGTCTCGGGCTCCGTGAGGTTTATAGCAAAGAAAATTCAGGAAAAAATTCAACAGAAAAGCGGGAAAATCTTTTTTCACATACAGCGCCATCTCTGATACATAGCTACACCAAACGAAATGTTACATAAAACGAAACGGAGTTCGCCGGGTTTGCTAGTACTATATGTATATTACAGTCGGAAATCTTTATTGGTCGAAACGAATTACACTGACAAAATCAGCTTAAAGTAGTTTGTAATAGAGACCTAACCTTACTTAACATTGGGTCCAATAGGATAAGGAGTCTTCAAAATTTAAATTTTCCTAAACTTAAAATAAGAAACTTCAAACTCGATTTTGTATAGGACCAAACTGTCAAAATTGAGTTTTGCGATTTTTAAATTAGCAAACACACTTTCGAATTGGCCCCATTACCTTCTTAATTAAAAAATACATCATTTGTGAAAATTTCAACTGTCTAACTATCACGGTTCATGAGATACGTATACAGCCTAGTGACAGGCGGACAGACAGACGGACGGACAGAGGAGTCTTAGTAATAGGGTCCCGTGTTACCCTTTGGGTACGGAACCCTAAAGCCTCATTTCCACTGCGCGACTCAATTTCTACGGGTATGTCATATACCATACCCACTGACGCGACCGCGACTCCGGTCGCGTCAGTGGGTATGGTATATGACATACCTGTAGAAATACGGTCGCGCGCGGCCAAGTCGCGCAGTGGAAATGAGGCCTATAAAAGGAGGCCTTTGCCCAGTATTAGGATACCTAAACTAGACTAGGCTAGGATAGGCTAAAAACAAGTTGTATCTAAGTGAGTATTTCTCCAAAAGTTGGTACACAATTAATGTGCTTACGTCGAAACTTTAAACAGATTTTCCAATCGTATTAAAGAAAATTTAACAATTAATTTTAATACGTAATCGTTAATCGTTTACTTTCTTAATTAACACAATTAATTAAGCAAATTATGCAAACAGAAAAAAATGTTAAAAAGTAATACTCAAGTACAATATCTGAAGAAAAGTCAATCCACTAACGGCGTAGAACGTATCGAATTTTATTATTTACCATGAATTCGTCATACGTACATAATGTATGGAATGTTTAATACGCAGTGTGTAGTCATAACACCGGAATGTTATTGTTTTTGGCACGTTTTGGTTTTTATTAACAGTATTAATTATTAGACTAAGATCTTTAACCTTTTATTACCTCCTTGGTGACATTTCACCTAGTTGTTGATTTTATTCTAGATTATCGCGTAGCTCAATATTTCCAATATAATATGAGGCAATGACGTTTTCCAACAGCAACATAGCTAATGCAACAACATGTATGTGATCCAAATAAAAATAGTCGAAAAATGACGCCAAATTTCAATTCGGGCTATCCCTAAAAGATGACATATTACATCACTAATGGGGACAAAAAAATTGAATGTACATTTTTGAGGATAGGCCGAAATACAGGAATAAATTGCCGAAAATCTAGTTCGTTTAAGAGCCCCTTTAAACTTTACAGCGATAATCTGTAGTCAAATTTATAAATGTGTGCGTGAACCGAGGAAAATAGTTTCAGCTTCTTTTCTCCAATTGTAACAGTTGCCTTCTCTTTTACGCATCCGCCATTTAAATTTTAAATCTAAGGATAGCAAATAATTTGCTATTGGCTTTTAAATGTGTTAAAATGATAAATGTAGGAATATCAATGACAATTTAAGTAATTTAATATGGTAGCTACCCATATTAAATTACTTTAATTGTCATACATGTAATCAACACACGATCAAAATTAAAAACCTTTCCTCTCTCTTCATTACTTCTTTTTTTTCTCTCCATTATTCCTGAAACAAACCTATTTTGTCTCCCTCAGACCTCCCCCCCGCCCGCGCCGACGCTCCCTCCGCGAGCACAGCGCACGCGCAGCTGAAGCGTCTGGTGGCGCGCGTGGTGGAAGAAGCCGCGGCGTTGCCGGCGCTCGCGCGGTACGCAGCTGAGCCTGCGCCGTCGCCGCAGTCTACCACCTACGAGGATCTGCTGGCCACGGCTATACTTAACAAGGTAAGATTCATTCAAAATGACTAAAGGTACATCCCAAAATCACGGCAGAATTGACAAAGTTCCATAGATTTCAGTGGCCGAAAGCAAAAACTGGCAGCACCGATGACAGATCTCATCTACCTTGCAGTGTTGCCAGTATTTGCCTATAAAATTGTAATCTGTAGCTTTTTAAAACGCGCCACAGGTCGTATCTACTCTGTTCACTGTATTGTTTCTTAAGATATAATTTCGAAAAATACAATATATATCTGATTCTTCGACCTTTCCTCCTCATTCGTAAGAGAATTTTGATATTATTGTTAGTTCTTTTTGATCGTAACGAAAGGTATACAATTAATATATGTTTCGTATCTTCTTTAATTTATCTACATATATGTAAGTAACAATTCTAAGTAGAGGACCAATAAGGCTAGAAACCTAAGCGCCGATTTTTTTTAAATTGATTGGTCGGTATGATCTGCCACAAGTTTGGTTTTATTTTTAAATGTCCAAGTGTCACTTTATTAACTAACTATACTTATGTTGGATCAAAGTTAAGGTCATTCGAATATAGCCCTTAAAGGGGCTCGAAAACAGGGGGAATAGTTCAGCAATTTATTACTGCAATTCGGGCTATCCCCAAAAAGATTAATGATAACATCACTGATGGGGACTAAAGTTTGAATGTAAACTTTTGAGGAGCAATAAAATTCTGAAAAACTAGGCCGTTTACGAGCCCTTTTAAGCGATTTCCATCCTTGTACCTGGGACTATATTTCACATTGTCTAAGTGATTTAGTATATCATATCACTCCGCTCGTCTTTAATTTTTTATTGATAACAAAATGACAAACAAGCAATATCTCTCGTGACTTAATTAGACGTTTCTATTTCATTATTTATTCAAAAACGGTTACTCCAAAGGGCAGAGAGGAGATTCAATTATCACTAAATAGCGTCTTTCTTTCTTAAATTTACTTTGGGCGCCAATTACCAGTTAAAATGCGTACAGTTACTCTTAAACAGTAAATAATGGGTCGAATTGAATAAATCATGAGTTAGCAGTTAAATTTGCTATGTATTTAACAAGATAGCATCGAGATTTGACGGCAGTGTCGGCGTTTTGTAGCATTTGAATTAGTAACGGTTGTTAGAAAATTATAAGCGAAGGTTTATAGCATGAATTCGAAGAGATATCACAGAAATAAACGATTTTCTCGCTCAAAATTTTGAACGAATATAGTTAAAGATAAATGCAACTCAATTGTAACCAATGAAAATTGGTGACCTTTTCATTATTTCGTTATTTAAGATTTAAGGAAATTAGCGCATTGTCTTGATTATGCTAATGATTTTACAAAGTTGTAACGAACAGCGGTCCTAGCCAGGTTGACACGAGGATAAGTTAACACCGTCTTATCTCTAAGTTCTCTCTCACACTGGTACCGACGAAAGAGATAGTCAGACGAGAGAGAGTTAAGTGTGATATTTTTAGCACGAATAAAAAAGTTGCACTCGGCCGTAATAACTTTTATCGAGTTCCTTTTCCAAATCTCCAATCTGACTCGCGTGGAGAGGGTTCCTTACTATAAATCAACATCCAATTTTCTCTGAACACTGGTCAAAAAGCTGAAACTTCGTTGTAAGTACACAGAGTACAGAGTTAGATGGCCCAACAACGGCCGTGTAGCGTAAGTTTGGATTTGCCACTTACTGCGCAGTTTAAAGGAGAAATCGTATTGGTCCTTGGATCATACATCCTAAAGGAAAAATTAACATGTTAGTTAATAATTCTATATTACGGTAGAATCAGTAGAAAATTGACGGGAACACACAACCTCGGTGAATCCGTAGCAGTGTTTAACTCTTTACGTACTTATACGACAAATTAAGGGCTGCCAACTGCAAGTAACGTTAAAAGAAGAATATTTGCTACTTATAAAAATACATTTATCTTACAATTTTATAAAAAACTATTTGTAGAAGAAATTAGGTGAATGATGGAAGGCAGTGATAAAATTTCGATCAAGATTTATTGTCAAGAACGGCGTGATGTTTTGGACTTATATAGGCTCGCATGTAAGCATCATCATTACTGTGATTGCGACTGCAGTCAACCCCTGCGGCCCTAACATGAATGACACAAAGATAAATTAAACCCGTTTATCTCCTTCATCGCAACTAGTGTGAGAGAGACGCACTTAGAGATAAGTAGGTCTATCTTATCTTTGTGTCATTCATGTTAGGCTCGCTGAAGGACTCCGTACGAGTTCGAAACATGTCGAGACGTTCCTGACAACAAATCGTGAGTAAAGCCGTTTTTATTTCAAGTGTTCATAATGACTCACGAATGTTTTTAATTTCATTATATGTATGAGAATACTGAAACCACAATAAAACTGAATTTATTGATTATAATGAAAAAATCAAAACGTATAGACCTAGATTTTGTTCTGACTGACAACCTATCAAAAATTGGTGAACATCGGTTAACATTTAAGGGGTGGAAATCGTTACCGCCTTTTGTATGAAAAGTCGTAGGCGTAGATATTAGACTCTAAAGAAAACTTCCCATTGCCAAGGAAATTGCCGATAACCCAACTGATTTAACTATCGATCTTCACAAAAATAAATCAATCAATCTGCTTTCAGATAGAAAGATAGTTTATCTGAATGAATAAATGTACCAGATAGGCTTGGATTTGCTTCAAGGCCGACGAGCTCGACTTGCAATTAGTGAAACTGTGTGGACACAAGGATGGACGGACGGATAGACGGACACGCGGACAGACGTACAGTTAGATGGATGAATGAATCGCTTTTTTACCATATCTAAAGAAATATAATATTTAAGGCAAATTATAGCTGAGCTTTTGTTATTTGGTGAAAAACTTCCCAGTACAATTCACATCATGTAAGTTTGCTTAAAGTGAAGTTAGCTACCAGTAGCATCGCAGTAAATGAATCGGGCGCAGCAGGAGAGGATCGCGCGGAACGTAGCTTGTATAGTAGTTATTCTTTTTCTTATCCCGATCGCATTAGCTACTTATCTGACAAACAAAGCCATTGTCTTTCATTGTGAAGTGTAGCCGCTAATCTCTACTTTGAAATAGCAGGTAGTACCTGCAAACACTTCACACAAAGGGCATCTTTATGTCTAAGGTAAGAATGTTCACATTAAAACACAGAGCATGTCAGGTGTTGAACATTTTGCATTTAAAACGCTTCCATGTATAGTTTACTGCTGTTTTAAATACAAAATGTTCAACACCTGACAGGCCGTGTGTTTTAATGTGAACCTTCTTAACTTAGACATAAAGACGCCGTTTGTATGAAATAGTGTTTGCAGTTACGACCTTCTATTTCAAAGTAGCGATTTGCGGTAACACTTTACAATGAAATACAATGGCTTTGTTTGCCAGATAAGTAGCTAATGCGATCGGGACAAGAAAAATAATTATTACTATACCTACCTACGATAACACAATTGCCTAATAACGTTATCTAACATTGATATTATCATGTTTTCCCAGGATGTTACAAAATTGGTAAAGCCAATATGTACACATTAGTCATTTCGATGTTATTAATAATTATAATCACAATAATAATCATTTATCTTGCCAATTATTTGTTAATTATGCTATTTCTTCGCAAATTATTGCTATTTCCGAATTTTAAAACTTTATCTTGATCAAGGATTAATAAATACTGTTGTTTTTATCACAAAAGCTTATTTGGAGAACATTAACTCTGATTAAAATACAACTTCGACGGATTAAGATTAAATAGGGCTTTAAATTATGTTTATACCTTGATTAGCATCCAAAGAACGAAACATTGTTTCCGAAAAAAAAAAATTTTTAATTGGCTACTGCACCGGAATAAAATTGTCAAGTTAATGCTCGGTACCTACCACAGTTCAAGTTCAAGCCACAATCGCATTCGTTTAAGTGCAAGTGGGATAGAGATAATATCCGACGACTTTTTGGAGTTAACTCCTTAAGAATCGATTTTCATATATAAGCCCGGGGTATGAAAAATTATGGGGAGTAAAATCAAACTACGATGTCACAGTAACACGGTACGGAGTCACACGAAGTCGCACGATGTTAGCCGAAGATGCGTCGGTCGCTTCGCATTGCATACAGATATAGTGAATAAATGTTTCCATCGGTAAAACTCGGATGTCAATCGGAAGATGACGGGACCCGAAGTGTCACTTAATTATTGTGTTCAATGAGTGACATGTTTATATTCATTAATATGAAACTTTATTATTTACTGTCAAATGTCAAAATGAAAAATGACAGCAGGGTATGATGGGTATTGGTTTATTTTATAATCGTTCGTAAGGAGTAAACTCCTGTCGTGCATCGGAGCTGACGCACACACTCTTTTTTTTCCGACGCGTACTGAAAAAACGAATAATAATAATCCTGAGTACTAATAAACATTGATCTAGTCACCATGACACAGATAAAGAAAGATCCGTGAACTGAACAGACTAAAAAATGTTTTTACGATACTGCATATCACTTGTCCTGGCTCTATCTTACGATAACACTTCGATAACGTTAGTCTTACAGAGTGATAGCTCGAAACAAATCGACTGTTTATAAAGAAATGGTGAGTTATTTATTGTGCATAATTACTTTAATGCAAATATGAGATAACGTGTCCGCGACGCCATTTTGTTTTAAAATTCGCGCCAACACGCAAGGGTTTTAATGTACGTGTGAAACGGAAAAAGTTTTATATCGTGCGCGAGACGTGTTGCGTCAAAAGGTTCACTTAGAGTTTTAGAGGTTATATTTTTAATTTTCGCGCGTAAATTAATCTCAAAGTTAAATCTCACGATGGTGGCGGTGGTATCACTTGAAGTGTTAGTGTATGCTGGAATTATTGGGTTATATATTTTGGCTTATTTATTGTCAGTAAGTAAATGAAATTTATTATTAGGTATACAAGTTTAACATATCGTAAGTTTATTGAAAAATCCAAATAACTATCTAATTATTGTCTTCTTCATACAAAATAAATTAAATTGTAAGAATACATAAATTCTCCTTCTCCTAGCCTTATAATATTATAAATGCGAAAGTTTGTGTCTGTCTGCGCCGTAACGGCTAAACGGGATTTATGAGACTTGTACCTACCTATATTAGTAACCTTAGATCCTGGTATAGGAGATAGGGTACTTTTTATCCCGGGAAATTTAAAAGTTCTTGGGGTATAATACCTAATTAGCCTTAACCGAATTCCACGCGGGCTAAATCACGGGTGGAAACTTGTAAAATATAAATATTTCTAATCGGGATCTTTTTTATAGATACCTCACAATTAGTATTTTACAGAAACATATCGAAAATATATCGCAGGATTGTATAGTATTCAAAATGTTTGGCATTCTGTTTATTCATATAATCGGACTAAGCAGCTGACTTGCTAACTACAATAGATACCTATAGGTATGCGGCAAACGCAATTTAGAAAAATATATCAGTTAAGTATACTATTTTTTTAACATTTAACTCAATTTGAAAACTAAATCACGTAATGTTTTATTTCCTTCCACGCACTCAAATTTGTTATACTATGTGGCAAGTTTAGGACACAAAAAGTTGTTCAACTTTGGATTCCAAATTAGCTAACAGATACTAATACAAATATGCCTATTAGGTATTTTTTACCGTTCAAGTAAATAAGTTTTTACAATCGTTTTTATTGTTTCTACCCGGATCCGTCCGTCAAACCTTGACGTCACCTCGAGGTATTAACCACTAAGCTTCTAGAATACCGATAAAATGATATTGTACATAAGTATATCATCAAAATAAATTTAATATTTTGTACACATACACACATACCTAGCATCACGCCCGAAATCCCTAATGGGGTGGGCAGAGCCACAAGACTACTTGTGGCCACGTTCGATTAATTAGTCCTAAGATGGTATGATGAACCGTATGGTGACAGGTGATCAGCCCATCGCCTATACAGATAGTCCACCATGTTGGAGGACCCGTCCCTTAGTCGACTTTTACGACATGCCAGGATGATAAGCATCTGCACGCATTCTATGCTATTTCTTCACTCCCAGTGCAGCAGAGGAGAGGAGGAATATTTTGTAAACCGACAAAATTATATTTTACTTGATCAAAATGACCGATTATATTTAAAGTTTAAACACCTTTTTGCTATTCGTTACATATTAAAATCAAAACATATTATAACATTATGACAAAAATTGTTACAACATTGTTATCACTATTCTTAACTAGTTCCACATGATAACAATTTTTCTTTAAAGCTCATTATATCATAGCTTAATTTAACAATTTGCCTTTTTTATATAAACAAATTCTCCTCCGAAGACTGGCTCACTTTGGAGGAGGCCTTTACCGGTAGAGGGGTTCTTGCAGAATAACTAACAAAAAAAAATAACTATTTAATATTGTTATAATATCAAACAAAACATACATACTAACACTAAATCAAAAATAATCACACTTTCATGTTTTATGTTACTAACACCACTTACTACTTTGTAAACCTTTGTAAACCTGGATTCTGTAAGAAATATAGGTTTTTTTAATTATTTTTTTATTTATTATATGAACAAATTTAAACAAACTTAGCTGACTAACAAATCATAATATCTTCAATACTATTTATAGCACACGTACAAAAACTTTTTTCAATATTTTTTTTTGGAAATTGTAGCCTGCCAGCCTGCCAGCCCTATTCCCCACCTGACGTTCATCGTTCAATCGTTACTTGCGACGCAGTGCGAAAGCGGCTGCCTGTGAGAACTCTTCCCATGACAATCCCAAACACTTATACAGTGGATTAAGTGCTATAATTCTTTGTGAAAATGTACAATGTATACAGCGGAATCTTCAGCTTTCCCGATGCGAGCGATATTAAGGTTTTCTATTGATTGCTTTTTTTTTCGAAAGATAGTCGCAAATTTATATTTTAATAATTGATTGACAATATTGTCATTTAATCACCGGCCTGAGATTGAGATTAATTATTTGTTTCAAAGGCAAAATTGTTATTAAGAGTTGTAATGGCCTTCGCAAGTATATTGAAAAACGGTCAGTATGAATTTTACATTGTCAATAATAGACACAAAAAAAATGTTTATCTCTCCCAGTCTCTCTCTCACTCTCTCTCAATAAAATTAAAATTATTAAAATTATAAATCAGGGGACAGTCTTTACACAAATCGATCTAGTCCCAAAGAAAGCTCTAAAGGCTTGTGTTATGGGTACTAGACGACGATATACATACTTACATAGATAAATAAATACTTAAATACATAGGAAACATCCAAGACTCAGGCACAAACATTCCTGTTTATCACACAAATATTTTACCTTACCGGGGATCGAACCCGGAACGCAAGCTTCGGAGGCAGGGTCACTCCCAACTAGGCTAACCGCGTCTAGTATACATGTCTCAATTACATCTGATTGTCCGTCAAATTATATCAGCTTGACAAACTGATTTACCAAGAGATATAAAAAGATAACTAAGTATCAATTAGAATTAGATTTTACCGCGAATTCGTTACTTTTTCCTTATCCACACCCATAACCTGAGTGAGCAATTCAGACAAGAAGACAATGAAAATTTTTTAAGAGGCAAAAACGGGTTTACGGGTAGGTTTTTTGAATATTGATTAAAAATCAACAAAGTTAAATAATCGCCGAAATTAGTTTTGTATGAGAATACTGAAAAAATAATAAAACTGAATTTATTGATTATAGTGAAAAAACCAAAACATATAGACCTAGATTTTGTTCAGACTGGCTATAAAAATTGGTCAGAATCAGTTAACATTTAAGGAGTGGAAATCGTTATCGTCTATAGTATGAAAAGCCGTAGGTTCACAGTCCTCTTAATAATTATCCTTTGGTTTGCCTCGACAGAGACAAAGGAGTGATCAGGCTTCTTGCATTACATTCGAGTTCAATCTCATTTCCCTGCATATTTTCAAGACAACAATGATTTATACCTATCAATCATTGATTGTCATATTATTGTTAATTAACACCAATAACCCTTGCAATCTTGTTTCAAAGTTCCATGTAATCTTCCGCCATTTATTTCTAAATCGACGTCTATTTTTGTGGCGCTATTTATGTGGACGATTTTATATCTATTACATCGTTTGTTGATGACTTGATGGATTGTCGTTTTAGAGCGATAATAATTGTAAAGAGAACTCTCTATCGAAGCAGTTTCATATGTAATGAAAATAGTTTTTTAACTAAACTATAACACATAAATCCATAATTCAATTTTTTTCTGGATTTATGATAGGATCGGCCAAAGCTATGTTTCTACATTCTTTTTATTATGTGATTTACGTAAACTATATAATATACAAATGTGTGTGATTTTTAATGGGTTTATTTAATTGGATGATAGTTTAAGAAATCATACATAAAAAGAATATAGAAAAATTGATTTAGTCGATCCGATCATGAACCAATAAAATTGTTGCATTACGTGTTACCTATAGTCAAAAAACCTGATTTCCATTACAAGTTTTAATACGGAGAACTATTAAATTATTGTTTTACTTCATTCGAAACCGAATCCACCGTGCTTGAGCAGTTCGGCGTAACAATCAAAAGAAACTCATAGATAATGTGCCTAAGCACTAGTAACAAATTTTTGCAAATTAATAGCCACGTTTATTTGTAAATTGCTCTTGTTGCATGAATGAAAGTGTAGCAAATCTTGTTGAATACCAAGCTGCTACCAATCATCACTGACATCTATAGATCATGAACTTTGTCATCAGGTGATCGAGCGTTACCAGACCGAAGGGTCCGGGGGCCGCAGCAGCGGGATCCACTCAGCCAGCGCCAGCCCCTCGCCCTCAGACCGATCGTCGCCAAGATCCCTTAATTCAAGACACATTAGGGATATCAGCCCGCCGGTAAGTAATGCGATGCTCAATATAAGAGATCTGGTGCGTTGGACCGAAATCATTTTACATTAAGAATCAAGAGTTAGAGATATAGTACAAACATAGACTCGGACTAATAAATGAAAATGAAAATACATATTTATTTTGCAAGTAGGCCACATGAGCTCTTTTACATGTCTGAAGCTACCAGCGCTTCGAAAGGTGACATCTGCTGAAAAGAAACGCCGCAAGAAACTCAACAGTGTCTTTTTTCAACTTTGGCAGTATAATTTTATCTAAAACTAACACAAAAGGTGCAACATAAAAACCTAATGGACACAAATTAATTCTAATAGATAACTAATAAGGGAGATAGATGTATAGTCTCCGCGTCTGGACAAGTTAAGTGACTTAGAGATGTATAAAGTCTCTAAGGAAAAATAATAATTGAAACAAAGAAACATTTAAATCGATTAATCTAGGTTAAATGGAGGTGTAGACAGTCTCCACGGTCAAGTACACGCCATCTTTAGATGGAGATAAGGTCTCCAAATATCAAAAAGAAACAATTTGAAATATAATATTTCAGTCCAAATAATACAAAAATACGAATATGAAAAAATATCAAATATAGTATAGAGAACACTGTGAAGTCTCTCTAGTCAACACTAACCAATTTAAACGGTCCTTGCGAGCATGAACCGTCCGGGTAACTAAGTCAAACTTTATTTAGGTCCAAAGAAGATGAAGAAGTCTTTTATCCAAATGTAGATATTCTCCGACTGATTGATTCATATTGATTAGCGACATTAATTAATTCATTCCAACAATTCTTTACAAACTGTAAATTGCTTTGTTGAACATGAAGCAGTAAACATTAGCTCAACAATGTCAACGTCTGTTATGACACATTCTCGTTTATCATTGGTTTCTGAAGTGGGTTTGGCTTGCATTGTTATATTATCAGGCACACCTGAAATTACTAAATACCTGAGTGACTAACGTGTAAAAAAACAAACATTCCTCCCATTCATTGAAAGATTGTCCTAGCCACACTAATAAATATTTCTAAAATATTTCAGCTGCGAGAAGAGGACGATGTTTCTGATTGGGAGGAAGGAGCCACTGAGGATGCGCTTGAGTTGACGAGACGGCCTCCCTTCCCTAACTTCAGTGGAGACCTACATCACACTGGTAAGCGCCTTATTATCTAAACTGGAAACAATTAAAAAAAATATAGTTTCTAGCGGCGTTTTCTGAATCGAAACATATTCATATAGACGGTGATTAATAAGAATAAAACTTATTTTTACAGACAATGACGAACGTGATTTCGATGAAGTATCGGGCAGCGAAATCCAAACGATCGACGGCTCCTGGGAAGAGAACTGGCTATTCCAAAAGAAAAAAATAAAGACCATACAATCCGTACCGGTACCTATGCTTGTACCTAACTCCAATGCAGAATACAAGGCCATGATAGGAGATAGAGACGCAGACGATACTACAGACCTCTCCGACAATGCTAGTGACGCAGAAGAAGAAGAAATAGATTATAAAAGCGATATTAAAAGAGTATTAGATTCCAAACATGTAATTGGAGGAGCACCAAAAATTGACGATGATTTTGACTTCGAACCTGATAGCTTGACTATCGTTGACGGGTCAGACGATTTTGAAAAGGTAGATGAAAAAGAGTACATGAAGAATAAACTTGTTGATGTCGTAAATAACGAGATTAAAGGGTTCCATGTTAATGGAGATAAATTAAACGGTAATATGAATGAAAACTTGGAAGACTCTGTATTAATTGTTGGTGTTGATAGTGGTCCGTTGAGGAAAGCTGAATTTGTTTTAAAAGAAGAAATACACAGGACTTTTTTGAATGGAAATGTCAATGCATATATTGAGGATCTGAAAATGAAAGAAAATGACGATGTGTTTATTACGAACGACACAAAAAAGACAACTAACAAAAGTAAGTACATAATATTTTTTATTACAAATAACATGTTCAATAGGCGTAGATAGACACTTTCTCTAATCATTAGTCACAATTAAACAAATCTTAAGAAGAAAAAGTAAAATTAGCGATCAACATGACCTATATCTTTCATATTGACAGAAGACCTTCATTTAACATGTTATAATCAGCTCACTTATACATAACTTAATAACATTCCAGATACTTCAGGTCCCACAAGCACTTTAAGTCGCCATGAAAGGGAACAAGAATATGAAGAAACAGTCACTCTTCCAGTACAAAGATACGCGGATAGCTTGCGTAGAAAACATTTCGACGAAGAACCGCAACAGTAAGAAAACCTGTAAAATCCACATACTTATCGACGTAGATGCTAATTGTAATCCAAAGGCAACTGAAACCATAAAGCAATGAAAATTAAGTTGTTAATGCTAATCTAAGCCTTTATTGTGCGTATCTTTGTATACAAATTATAACGTATGGTTTTTTTGTAGGATACCAACTCGTGATACGGACCATGAAAATGACCTCATTCCAGGTATTTTTTTATAATTATTATACATTACAACTTTAGTTACCTTTTCAACGTCAAATGGAACGTTCCCAATATTTCTTTCTTTCTAAAATATAATTCTGAGAACAGACACTTGACAAAGTTCAAAACTTGAGGTCAGGGAAAAATCCTAGATACATTTTTGTTAGGCACGAGTAGTACATTATATATATAACATTTTCAACTTCAGTATTAATTAGAAATTAAATAATAAGATTTATAAAAAACTTTATAGAAGCAGTATTGAAAATTCATGCTTATTTTACTACAGGATCCATAGCGTACCGGGAACGCAAAAAATGGCTAAACTACGTCGAAATGCCCAACAACCCTTACTCACCGGAAGCCATCCAGAAAAGATTGTCATCCAAAAGCACCTCCTCACTATTCGATACGCTAACTACGAAGTCAAAAATCGATGACATCATCTCGGCAGACGTTGTAGATGGTAAAGAGAATCAGAAAGATGATTTCCCAGTCAAAGAAAAAAGCAGACCATCTTTGAGTGTCAGTACTGAAGACATTCATATGAACGGGAGGAGATCAAAAAGTCCGTCACCGAGGATTTTAAAAGATGCTTTGGCAGAGGAAATTCCACAGTACAAACGGTATGAATATTTGGGCCAGCAAGCATTAATGATAGAAAAAGTGAATCTCTCGTCAATGTACAAATAGTCATAAAAAGGGCCCATTTAGATCAATCTATATTCGTTGTCTAAGTTAATTATTTTATCAAAAGACCGAGCATAATGCCGAGTGATTTGCATAAGCTCGATCTAGTTAGGACTTCTTTAATGTGAAACCGTATACGTAACGCGCTAACTTTTGCTTCGCAGCTACGGCAGAGATTATTACTTGAAGGAGGCAAAAGTGAATTCGGGCACCCGCAAAAAGGGCAGCGAGTCAAGCTCCGTATCATCCATGAACAAGTCGACCAGCTTAGATAATTTCGATGACCTGCCCGCGCCTGTAAGTGCCAGCTCCTCGCTCAGTGACCTGGAGGCCTGCGCCCTTCATCAGAACCTCGTCCGCGCCGTCCTCAGCCCCAGAAACGCGAGCCCCAACTTCGCCATAAACCCCATATTCGAAAACTCCGACAAAATTGATAACGCCGACGAAAATCAAGCTGATAACGGTCGAGACCACGTAAGAGAACAAAGTAGAGTGTGCAACGGTGACGGTTACGAAAACGAGGATATAGTTAGACTTAAAATACCTTTAAAGCCGGAAATAACTGAAGACTTATTTGAAAGTTACACGAGCGTTAGGCGGAGCAACACCTTGCGCAGCGAGGATTTATGCGTGCGCTCCAAGCGACGCTCCGGGCTTAATTATCCGTTCGGTGGAAGCTTGCGACTGAGCAAAGGTTTCCAAACCGACCTCTGGTGAATAAACACCCTCATAGACCCAACCTAATACACCTCAGACCTGCGAAGCACCATCTTTAACCATTATCTAAAGTTTCATGAACTTCTATCACTATGTTCGCTACGTACATAGCGTTAACTAAATCATAATTAGGTTATAAGTTTCTGACATCACCTTTCATTACAATTAATGGTGAAAGAGCTTAGAATGAGGATCTATAATCTAAAATATCTTCGTTTTGAAATATATTTGGCCTGCCGTGTGTACAAGGCATGCTCTGTAAGCTGACTAACAGCACTGCACCGAATTAACGAGAACTCTAGTTCTGCACTATAGTATTATGTCCTTCTTAATAATTTTTCAGTACTTTTACTACAGTAATACTCCAAGCCGTTAGTGGTGAGTGTTGTATTTTGGCAGATTATGACTAATCGCATTGGAGCTTGGCATGACTAACCAAATAACTTCCGCAAAAGACCATTATTAATTACTCAATAGAAATCTAAAAACTGCATTTAATTTCGCTTAATTTATATCGACGACTTAGTTATCGTACCTAACAATAATTTCATTTTCATTTTCCTTCTAACTTTAAACTTTCCTTGCGAAAACATTGAACTATATCGTTCCTACATTTGCAATTTTACTTTTATCTTTAATGCACAATTCACGATTTGTTCCGCTTCAAAGCACGCGTCTGTCACGTTTTGATTTTCACTAATTGGGGTTTTTATTTACAGAATGTAAATTATCTTTATAACGATAAGCATTGCATTGAAACCTATAAATAATTAGTAGGTGGCTTATTTTATACTAACATTTAAATTTCAGGGATTACTTATAAAGCAATTCAACTCAATAGCGTCAAATCAACAGTACAGGACGTTAGCTGGCAACGAAGTTACATTAAAACCTGTCCCTAAATCAGAAATAATGATTGAATACGAGGACGTTAACGAACAAACGCTATTCTCCGCTAAACCAGTTTACGTAGACGATGACACAGAAAATAAATTCGAAGAAATACTACAAACCTACGAAGCACCTATAAGCGTATCTATTGATAACACATTAGAAGAACCACAGAAATCTCCAAGCAATCTCAGCGTAGACAATTCGTATTTAAGTTCAAGCAGTTTAGAAGATTCAATCAAAATATACAACGTGCAAACAGGTGAGATTGTAAAATGCAAACCTGAAGATAACGTATCAGTTTCGCCAAGATATAAGGCTGACAGAAACGACAACATTGATATACCAGATAAGGAGGAAGAAACAGACAGTCTTAGCCCCAGTAACGTTGAGATAGTTGAAGATGAATTAAAACAGAAAAATCTAGAGAATATAAGTGAATTAGAAGAGATATTGGCACAATTACCTAAAGTGAAGGAATTGGCAAAGAAGTTTGTAAGCATGGACAATTTAAACGAGCGAGTCAAGGTTAGTAATTTTGACAGCGACCAGCTTATCTTTTGAGGGAAATCCAATGAGTCAGATCAAGAGTACCTCACCTTATAAAATATAATGAATTGTTAAGCGATTTCAGTAATTGCTAAAGAATATTAGCAACAATTTAAAAAAAAAATCCGACATCTACCAAACCACCTGACGGACAAAAATGTTTCTTCAAAGAGGTGCTCAGTTCTGGCTGATGCCTAAAAATGTTTAGTAGTTAACTAAAAACTATCGATGTGTAATGTTCTACTGGTTGTTGTTATCTCTAACTTTATCATGTATCTAATTTTGTTTTAAAATTCACAGCCCTTCCAACCACCGCCCTTAAGAAGACAAAGGAGCAAGGAAAATATTCTCTCAGAGAAACCAAACAAGCTAATGTACATGCACAGTCTAACAGCCAGAAGCATCTCCAGAGAGTTTAGAGAAGAACTCAAACTTTCTATGGCAACACCCTTGAAAATTCCTGGGGGTTCCAAAGAGATCCCAGAAGGAAGTGTAGCAGAAGATGTTATCAAGGAATCAAGTCGGCCGGGTAGTCCGTTGCCCGAACCTGGAACACTAAAAACCAAGCTGGCCTTCTTTGAGAGTTTAAAATCGAAATTTACTAGCAAATAATTTTTCCTTTAGGTGGGGGTTGACTGGTATTTCTATAATGTTTCAAGCTTTTGCATTTGCTCAAGATTTGAACTTGGGTGTGGTTCCTTTTGCAAGTACACAATATTGTAAGATACGTGTTCGTGAAAATTACCAGTTCATATTTGGCATAAACGGGTGTACGGTGCTCGCATGCTAGTGTTCATCGCAGGACCAACAGGATCCCTTTCACACTACTTTTATTAGAAAGAGAAAGTGATTATTTTGCTCACGATAAACCTAGCATAATTTTTATATACATCAAAGATCTGTGTAACATTATCTTCAGGAAAACTCTATTGTTCAATTTTGAGACGTTATCTAAAATATTTTTGTCAGATATTTTGATTGAGTTGTATTCTAAGCAACCAACCAACCAACATTATTGTTTTAGTTCGTTTTTTTTAGTAACCAAAATAAATGAAGTTAGATTAGACCAGGCATGATTCTCTGTTCATGGCGGATGTTCAGCGAGTAGACTACGAATTGTTTATTAATTTCCGTAAACAACTTATGTAGTTATTATAGCGATGCTTCCGACTATTTATTTTAGTTTAGTGACATTCTGACTAACTTTAGTTTTACGTTTTTAAATAATTATATGCCTATTACATATTATTTTTAGATTATTATTTATTTTGTTTCTTAACTGTAATTATTTTCCAATGATTGTTGATAATTATATATTTTTCTTTTATACAAGGTCACATTCTTATTGTACTTTATTTTGGTAAAAATAAAGATCCTTTTATAATTTTAGGATTAATGGATTTTGAAACGATTGTAAATACATAGGTAAGATGTAAATATAACTGTAGTGCCATTTTGTAAAAATATCTTATTTCCCAATATTTTAGGTAGCTAATGCCAAAGTTGTTAATAAACGTAAAACTTCATATTCATAATCGAGAACAGTTTAGGAAATAAATATGTCAAAATTTTCTTTGCGTTTTTTTAATACTAGTTTTTTCGAGCTTCAATTTCAGTTATGTTTGACACTGACTGTATCGCTTCTCTTATGGTTGTGTCCATAGTTATTATAGATTTATTTCTACAGCTTTGGGTCTGGGAGTTTTAACATTACATTTGGTAGCTAATAAAATAATGCAATATACTGTTAACAATACTTAAGGCGTGAATTATTAAAATTTAAAATACTTGACCAGTAAAATAGACCTTTAAGTGTTACTAAATGCCGTCATATTTTGCAAATGTTTGGCCATAATGTTCACAATAACGTCATCTATAAATAATGAAAAATGTGATAAAATCATTAAGTTTACTGGACTATTATGTATACGATGCGATGGTATAATGTATAAGGGTGAAGTGTACATTGTAATAATAAAGAATACGATACGAAATATATTTTTATTTTATATAATACTCTCTTATAAACATTATGTTTATCTTATATTATATACTCAACGTAATCAATAATTTTTCAAATTCAAAAAACTCTCTTCAATTTTGAAGGAGTCTCATATTGCTCCCAGCATTTTAACCGAATACACCATGAAATTCTATTATTTGCTATTTGATAGACATAATTGACGTAGATTCAGTACCTCAATAATATATCCCAAGAGTCTTATGGAAAGGCACTTTCTCCAATTCATCAGCATACTTTCTTCTGTAGCACCATAAATAATAGTCAATGATGCTTGAGTTAACTTCCACGGGTGGTTCTATAGCTTGGAGCTTCTTCTTGAGGAGTTCCACCGCATGAATGGAGCAGCCCCGGATTTCTATCTCCTCCTCCCAACCACTTGGTATGAGCTCATCTGGAATGTAATAGTACATTGTGTATTAACATTTACACACATTAACACAACAACGGGGCATTCACCATGGACAATGTTCATAATTGCCGTACCGCCGTTGTCACTATATTTTTCATCACACTTAGGAAAAAAAAAAGAAAAGTAAAGCATACTATATTAATAGCAAATTTTCTAAATAGTGGCGACGTCGGTGGGGCTTAGGGCGGCATACACATGTAGTACTACGTAATATTCTATAACCAAAATTATTATGGCTCATTTACATTAGTCGATATTAGTACACTGCGTCGCTGCAATTGCATTATTAAGTCGGAAGCTATTGCAGCGACGCAATGTACCTATTACCACCCGCATGCGGGCTATGGACTAAAATTAATACGCCATTACGCCCGCGGATCGTATTTTAGCCGTACCATCCCCTTTCTATCATATAATGCTAATAATTACAAGCAAGTGTGATGACAATGAATTAGCTTATGTGTGATTTTAATGTTCTAATAATATGGTAGCAGTAGTCAATGACTCTATCAATTATATAGATTAGATAGTTTTTCATATTCGTATATTTGTATTATTAGGACATGAAATGTTATATTTCAAATTGTTTCTTTTGATATTTGGAGACCTTACATCTCTATCTTTATACTTGACCGTGGAGACTGTCTACACCTCCATTTAACCTAGATTAATCGATTTAGATGTTTCTTTGCTTCAATTTTTATTTTTATTATTATGACCCTTAGAGACTTTATACATCTCTAAGTAACTTAACTTTTCCAGACGTGGAGACTATACATCTCCCTTATTAGTTATTTATTAGAATTAATTTGTACCCATTAGGTTTTTATGTTGCACATTTTGTTTTAGTTTTTAGATAAAACTACTGCCAAAGTTGAAAAAAGACTTACTGCTGAGTTTCTTGCGGCGTTTCTTCTCAGCAGTTGTCACCTTTCGAAGCGCTGGTAGATTCAGACATGTAAAAGAGCCTAGGTGGCCTACTTGCAAAATAAATATTTTCATTTTAATTTTCATTCATTTTCATTTTCAATTCACTGGTTTCATAGCATATAAGGTAACTACTAGAATCCCCACAAATCATCTACATTATTACTTCGAACATTCTCGCAACCGGCTGACCTATCTTACGTCTATCTACTCTGATATTGGCAAAATATATTTGTGAAACAGAGATGTGAAATGTGAAAGCCATTGAAGAAAAAAAACCTTTTAACCTTTTGACCGCCCCAGTCGGCTGCAGCCGTCAGCGTGTACAGGGTAAAAAAGTCCTTCATTACCTTGACTTAAAGTTGAAATTCGTGTTACTTCTCAGACATGCATGGCGGTCAAAAGGTTAATCAAACCTTAGATTAAGGAATATTATCATAGATGCACTGTAGCATAGCTGAACCTATGACTGTAATTTACAATTTGAAGAGGGATAAACAACGGTGAACTCATCCTTTTATAAACAATCTTTTCATGTTTAATTGTTTTGGATTTCCTAACAAATTTAAAATTAAATCCTGCAGGATAAGTTTCAAGAAAGTTATAAGTTGAACCGGTAACCATAGAAAGGCAATATAAAATTAAAACAAACCTCTCTTCAACTTTTCCATCAGCTCGTCACTGTAACTCAATGCTCCAAAGTACGCAAGCACTTGCGGCACCCTATAATCCGCAAACATGGTGATCTTATCCATATCTTCAAACTCTCCCCAACTTTTACCATCGAAGAAGTTCCACAAATCAGCAACTAATATCTGAGCCCTCTTATAAATTGCCACTATCTGATCCCTGAACTCATTCTCATCTCTAAAGCTGGGGAAATTCTCTACAATGATTTGGAGAAGTTTAAAAGCAGACTTGTTGGCTTCTTTGACGCAAGTCTGGAATGTTCCATCATATTTTTGTAGCAGGATGGAGCCAACTTCGTGAAGTACTTTTACTCGCTGGTCAAACAGTGGTATTTCTGCTTGATTGTCGCCTCTCATGATGTGACGGAGTTGTTCTGGGGTTATTTTTGAGTAGAACACTGGGTTTATAATATCATGGCCCTCCTGAAAATTATAAGATCGAGTAACAAAATGGAATGTATCCATGATGAGCTAGAAAGCTGCAGCTTAGCACAGGGAAGTAGGGAGTACATATCTATGAAAATATAGTCAACCAATGTGAGTTCCATGCAACTGCAGTACTTTGTTACGGTAGTATTTTTGATCCTTAAAATTTAACCCTTAAAACACTAATGACATTGCATGTTTGCCACCTTTCTTATATAAGAAATAGATTTACGTAAACTGTCAATATACAGATCAATTAAAACAAGCAACTTAGGCAAAGTTAGTTTACCTTAATAGCCCTATACAATGCAGCCTCCAAAGCGTAGTACCCGGTATGCCCATCAACAGTCCACTTCTCAGCACCTGAGTATGACCGGAAGCAAAAGTTGAGGGCATCACACACAAATACCCAGTCCACTGCACGTGGATGGTCTTTGGAGGGATGGATAATGTCGGCACCTGTCTCTGGAATCTGGAGCTTGTTGGTCTTCAAGGAGAGAAGCATCTGAAAAGTAATTTACGATTTAGTAATTTGGCACCTTTCATCATTATAGTGTATTCATTGAAAGGGTAGATAAAAGCATCCCTTGAGCTAACAAAAGTGGTTGAATACAAGTGTGGCAAAAATGGGCCTGAAACAAAGAAACTGCATAAATCAATATTGCTGGCTGTTAAGAAATCAATCAATTTCTTATGATTTCTTTATATTTTAAGATGTGAAGTTATCTTACTGAAATAATAGGCAAAACCTAGCTAATAGGTTTTAAGTAAATAAAATTGGTGATATTTTCTGACAATAAGATAATAACAAATCAAGTCATAGCAACGGCACAAAGAGTACAGTAATAAAGAGTAAGGGAGAATATATATCACTCACAAATCCCAATTATTTATCTAGTTTAGTGTAGTTAATTTGAGTTTTATACCTCTTTGCATAGCTTATTAAGACCCTCGTCGTGTATCTTGACATGTTGAGCGTGCTTTGCAATAAATTCACCCGCTTCAGCTGGGTACAGCATTTTCTGTAACTAAATTAACACCTTTGTTATATCTAATCACATTTACATACATCTTGATTTGACCTTCAATTAAAGGTTTTCAGATAGGCTGGCTCAAAAATAAATGTGCAGATAGACTTACCTTAAGTTTTTAATCGTTTGTATAGGGGTTTCAAAGCAGTTTTAAATAATTGTGGTAACGCGCCAACTTAAATACAAGAATACGATGAAAATGCTATGCCAATTGCCAACACCATCACCAGCTGACATTGACATTTGATAGCAGCTGACTTGAGTTAGGTAGAAAAACGTTACTTTCCCAATTGTATGAATAAATTGCAACGTTTAAATGTGTGTCTGAAACAAGTCAAGCTTTTGGTGTTACTATAGCAATATTTTTTCCCTTGGATAAGGTAATACTGCTAAATTGTTGTTTTAAAGTTTTATTGAAAATTAATAATTAGGTACTTGGAATAAAACACTAAATGCTGAGTTGAGTACTTTTGACAACCGTAAGCAATTGTTTTGCGCTTAAACGTCTGTTTAGTAGTTGGTGCACTCCGTACTAAGGCCCCGTCTCTTCCTTATTTTTTATCATCCGTCAGAAAAAAGCGTCCTAATAAAAGAAATGGGTATGGGGTCTCATTTTATTTGGGAGTTCGCTAAAATCAGTCTTAAAACACTAACCATCTGACATATGTCATATGTCACATAACCTCAAAACAAAATAAAGCGTATCAAACGTTATTAATCACATCGAATTCAAAATATTTGTTAGTTAAAGGCAGAAGACAAAATATAACATAGCTTATTTATACTCAAAATGTCGCTAGACGTTCAAGGCACATTCGTATCCCAGAAAATCAACAAAGTGCGATGGATTCCCGAAGAATACGTGGATACAAAATGTTTCTTTACCGGCAGTTGGGACGACGAAGTGAATGCGGTTAAAGTTTGGAGTTTTGAGAGCCCTGATGATGAGGAAGTGGAGTATCCTAAGTGCCTGTCTGAGTTTAAAGTCGAAGGTGACGTAACGGAGATAAAATTCACGGATAAGAACCGAATAGCTGTATCCACCTCGGATGGCGATGTGAGGTTGCTAGAAATAAGTATGTACGATAGATCAGCGCCGTTAAAAGAAGTTTTTAAGTGGGAGAAACTACACAAGTATGGGTAAGCGTTTAAGTTGCATTTCTTTTGTCATTCTCAGTTTCCATGTCACAGAATAGTTACACAATACAATTTGATGATATTGACTTATAGATATTCAAATCAAAAAATATCTTGCATAACTATGACTTTATTTTCTACAGCGATGAGCCATGTGGTTGCAATGCTGTAGCCACCATGGAGACTGACATTGCCTCTGTAGGAGAAGATGGCAACATCAACTTCCTGGACGGACACAAAGGAGATCTGACTCGCACTGTTAATGGCGCTGACAGCTGTTCATTACATTCAGTCTGCTTCATTAAGTATAATGAGGTGAGTCTCATCTTATTTTACCCTGTGCCCTAAACAACATAACGTTGCTTAATTAACAATACCACAACAGTCAAATATTTACTGAAAATTAACTAAAAATTTATTGATAATATTCAAGATATACTGTTTTTTGTCTCTCCTGAAAACTAAGCAAGTCTGACTTGTGCAGTATTGTTAGCTAAGCTGATTACACTTTATGTAATTTTTTTTTATTAAATTGAGTTCTGGCTTTTCATTTCATGACATGCATAATCTTCATGATCTGATGGTGCAACTGACTTGATGGTGCAGTGGTATTTTATTTATCGATATGTATTAGTATTTCTGTGATTGGGACTAGATCAAATGTGTTAAGTGGAGGCAGCAAAGAGAAAGTCCATGTTTGCAATAGTACAGGGAAAAATGAAGAGTTACCCTGGTACCTATTATGATTATTCGTTCAACAATCATTCCAAAGCTTTGAATGTGTGATTGTGTTGCCTTGAATAGGATGTGGTGAGTGTGAAACATTCTTTTAACCCTATCAAGGATGCCTTAAAGCGTCATGAGCTTTCATACTTACCAGGCCACTGATGCTTATAGTTGTTGGAAGTACCACTCAAAAGAGACCTTCTTTCGTATGAATTAAGTTGATTTTTGCATAGACACATTTGCATTTAACGTTGAAAAGGTTAAATAAACATAGAAAAGGTTCTTTCGATGAATATACACCTCACCCGTAGATAGTGCATCTGTGGCCCGTTTCACAAAGCTTCTAGTTACAATTTTACAAGCAAAGCATGGCAACACCAATGTCAGATCCCTTACATCTGCCTTGCAGTGTTGCCAGTTTTTGCCTGTAAAATTGTAACTTGTAACTTTGTGAAACAAGCCACTGGTATACTTGCTCACCACCATTTTGGATTTAATGAAAGTGGTTTATTATGTTAAGTTTAATCCTAGAGTAACAATATTCAGATTATTTTAATTAATTAGAAAAAGACATTAAATATACCATAAATATTTCTTCCTCAGATTATAACTGGAAATCTAAGAGGCCACATGAAAATCTGGGACATGAGATCTTCAGATAACAAGCCAACAGCATCATTTCTCTTAGCTGGTGACGAGCTAGCAGCCATGTGTATACTCAGCCACCCTACGCAACCACACATCATCCTGGCCGGCAGCGAATCCGGGTCTCTCGCCATATGGGACTTACGTATGAACTCATTCCCTACTTCCTTACTAAGCGCCCACGCAGACAGCGTAACAGAAATGCAGTTCCATCCAGTCAACCCTCTAAAGTTAATATCTTGTTCAGTCTCTGGTGAAATTTGGGAGTGGAATATGGAAGCTATGATCAAGACCACGAAAGGGGCAGATAGCCAGGTTGCTACGTGGATGCCTTTGGAGGATAAGAACAGTATGGTGGTGAACTCGTTGATGCCAACTCTACACCAATCAATAAACACGGTCAACTGTGATGGAGGGAGGATTCTGTGTGGTGCGGACAATGAGGCTGTGTATCTTATTAAGAACTTTAAGTACTGAGTGATAAGAACTAATATTACAAAAAATCATAATGATTCCATATGGTATTTGATTTAATGTGCTTTTAAGCTTTCACTAGATTGGCAAAAGCTTTGCTTTAAATTTAAATGGACTAGAAATAGTATTTTATGCAACGGTTGCATAATGATAGGCCTTAAAACACTAGTGCGGTTTTCATGAAACGAGCCGATAGGCGAGTTTCATAATAAGATCGCACGTGTGTTTTAAGGCCTATCATTATGCAACCGTTGCATAAAATACTATTTCTAGTCCATTAAAATTTAAAGCAAAGCTAAATTATGCAGAGTTGCATACATAACTTTATCTACACACATATTATAAATCCTCCATGATGGGTTCAGAAACAATATTTTCTGGCAACAAGTTATTTGTTGCAATCGTGGCTGCATATTTCCGATATCCGGCGCACTTTCACATCACACACACTCCGAGAAGACTACTTACTATTCATATTTTCAACTAAAATGTAAATTACAAACAACTTTTTCTATTCAATTCAACAACCATTCTACTTTCGTTCAGCAAAACACCAACATGGCGGCAATTCGATCCTCCGTCAAGACCATTTTTTTTTAAATCATAGACAAGCGAATGAAGTCTCTATTCTCATGTCACTCGAGATCAAATGTCGTTCGGTTTATATTAAAAAAACATGCTGAATTGATGTTTCGTATCAATAACTGATAAATATCTATGGATACTAGAATAGAGACCCACTTGAGTTTTGACAGCTGTTCCAAATTTAATCTCATTTCTTTACTAAAAACGATAAAGAAATAACATTGCAGCACTGGTTTTTCCTAATTGGTTGTCAAAATGGCGGTCATTTCCTATGGTTTTTGATTAAGCAATGGAGGTTTTATGATATGGGTGTAGATAAAACCATTTTTTTGTGCTTCAACCTTTCAACATTCCACTCTGGGAAACAAATTTTATGATACTGTAAAAGCATACAATAATAGTCCGAAACGGCAAGTCTATAGTCCAAAGTCTTTTTATAAAATTCAATACATTTCAGCAGCGCATGCTGCATGCTGCAATTTTCATTAGAAATTTAAATTATTCTTGAAATATTGAATCATAGTTGTACGGTTTAACAGTTATTTTTGATATAAATAGAAAATAGATCATCTTGCATTCTTACTCTGCTCCATAATAAATGAAATTAGTATTGATATCATAGCTTGAAAATAACTGATTTATCTTGTTAAAATGTGAAACAAATATCTTGTACATGATGATAAGTGATAAGAAAGGAACACAGTGTTTTTTTCATGCATAAAAATGTTTCATATGGTTTCAATATGAATGTTTTACGTACCTCTAGAAGGATATTGCGGTTGGTTTCGCTTTAAGTTTTTAATATTGTATTGGTAAAAATAATAACAAGATTTTGTAAATAATATGCATTTTATTTGATAATGGAAGTAAATACACCTTAACTAATATCATTAAACATTATCTTAATAATACACCAAGTCAGTCTTTGCTTGCCTAGTCAAAGTATTGGTAATAATAATATAAGTATTTTACAAAATAGTATTTACAACTTACAAATACTTGGGTAAGGAAACGTTATACAAGGCACCATAGTGATGAAACCAATAGATTATACATTTATTTTCCAGAACGGTAACTAAGAATTCGAAGCGAGCCGAAATAATGGCACCATAGTTTTTATTGTTTCTTATCGAGCTTGCGTCTATTTACTCTAAATGCGCTAAAATAAAACAACAATTTTGCAGAATTAATTTGATAAAAAATGAAGTAGACTCAGCTTTATTTCGAACGGACTATTTACTACAACTGGGCTTCTATTCGACATTGACTAAGCGATATGGCATATAATATGGCTTTGGCTCTTTAACTTACTTTTCGAAGTTAACATTGATAAGAAAGAGACAAAACAAAGCAGGTTTATGTATCTCTTAGACCAATGTCGAATAGCCCTTCCCTTGAATTAATTTCCTTAACAAACTGAATATTTGGCATCCCTCAATATATACCACACTAAATGCGTTAACTATTATATTAACACGGAGTATATTTATACGCTATCATTAAACCATCATACTTATCACTCAACTAAAATAATTGTTCAAGAGTAAAATCTTACAGCACCTATGACTGAAAGGGAGCTTCAATTTAGAAATAATGCCTTCAATTAGGCATCTTAATTATTAACATAATACCTATCGAATTTGTTAATCAAAAACAGTTACCAAAGTAGAGTGGAGAAAGGAGTCTTAATATCGACTCTTAAATATCCCATAGACATATTCATTTATGTCTAAAAAGTTGTCCTAATTGGTACAAAGTAACACTAGAACTGAAAGTCCTTAAAACCCAAAAACCAAAGTTAAGATATACTTGTTACTGGTCAATCGGATTCATTTTCTCATAGCCTTTCATATTGCCCAATTTACACATTTACGCCTACACTAACCCCATTTTGTTTATCAAAATGACATCAGAACACTTCACCGAGTGCAGCTTGATCTACACAGATGCCTGCGAATACGGATACGGCGCTGCATTCTCCATTTGCGATTTACCTTAAATCTACACGGATGCTAGCACGGTACCCACTTGCTATAGCAGATGTAGTTTGAATCTACACGGTTGCCAGCAACTATGGTTTCGCTAGCAGATTCAGCTCCTGAAGCGTACACGGACGAGCTCAGATGTGGTTCCGCCGGTGAGGAGAGGGCTTCCGCTGCGAGGCGGCGAGCAGCGACGCGGGCAGCACCCACAGCTGGTCGCACCAGCGCATCAGCGCCTCCGTCACGTGGCAGCTGTTGGCCGCCGTCGCCAGCTGCGTCTCCAGGTTGTCGGACTGCTTGATCAGGAGGCTGCAGGAGCATGGCCAATTTTAAACAGATACCAAATGTGTTTTTAGTTTAATCAGATAAATAATACTGTAGCGTTGATACTACACGTTGATACTGTATAAGGAACGAGAAAATAAAAGGTATTAGTGAAGTCGACCTTTTTGAAGACTTAAACCATAGAAACAAGTGAGAGGACCTCAGGTGATCCGGTGACAACTTGTTATGCGATAGGTCCCCTCATCATATATTCTACCAAAATACAGTCATCCTACATGATTGAGCTATCACTACAATTTATCCCACTTCTGAATACTTAATCTGAAGATGATCTATACAGACCTGGGCGGGAAGAGCGCGGGCGCAATGATCATAGCGACGTTATGCTCGCTCATCTTGTTGGTATCAGCTTTCGCCACGATATCTCTCGCCAGCTGCAGGATAGTACGGAGCGTCGCTCTCTGCTCCGGGGGAAGCAGCAGGACCAAGAGGTTAAGGGCGCGGCCTTGCGTGGTGCCCGTCAGCGCTGGACATAAAAAATAAGTTGATGAATAATACATATACAAAACGTCAATTCGGTATACAGACCCAAAAACTAAAATGTTTGCAACCAAATATAAACTGCTCAAAATTACAGAGCAGACCGCAGGTTCATTACAGAAGCTTTATGGCATCATAAGGCTTCGGGTTAATAGACAGATCGCTTTGTATAGGTATGAATTAGGTGGTGCGCAAAGCGCTGAGGGCGTTCACCCTGAAAGGGTTAAGTAACATTTTAGAGGGTCATAGCTTTCTGCAAGATACTGCCTACTTATTAGTGTACGAGTATTTTGGAGACCATGTGTTTATTATGTCGGGTAGTCACCGTAGGTGTGGTAGAAGAGCCGCATGAGCTCCTGCGTGAGCGGCGGCTGCGGCAGCGCGCGCAGCAGGCGCTTGAACACGGCGGCCAGGTCGTGGCTGCTGGCGCCGCGCAGCGCGCGCTCCGCGTCGCCGCGCGCGCCCGAGTACCACGAGCGCTCCAGCAGCTGGCACAGAGCCTCGATCTGGGGGAGGAGATTTACGGTCACTCTTCTATGCTCTTTGGTGGACACCGAGTGGATGCCATTTTATATACCTATACCAATGACTATTTATGTCATCCGTTATTTTCGACATCGGATTTGGTTTTGTCATGCCTAAATACCTTAAAAACCACATCCACGACAATTTTTATCATGTCATTGTCATCTGCCATCTTGGATCCAAAAAGCGACATCGGATTTGGTTTGTCATACCTAAATACCTTAAAAACCACATCCATGACGATTTTTGACATATCATTGTCATCTGCCATGTTGGATCCAAAAAGTGACATCGGATTTGGTTTGTCATACCTAAATACCTGAAAAACCATATCCATGACGATATTTGACATGTCATTGTTATCTGTTATCTTGGATCCAAAAAGTAACATCGGATTTGGTTTTGTCATGCCTTTATATCTTGAAAACGATACCAATAACGATTTTTACATGACAGTGTCATCCGCCATCTTGAATCTAAGAAGCAGCATCGCATTTGGTTTTGTCATGCCTAAATACCTTAAAAACCATATCAGTGACGATTTATGACATGACGGTGTCATCTGCCATCATGGATCCAAAAAGCGATATAGGATTTGGTTTGTCATACCTACCTAAATACCTTAAAAACCACATTCATGACGATTTTTTGACATGTCATTGTCATCTGCCATCTTGGATCCAAAATGTGACAGCGGATTTGGTTTGGGCATGCCTTAATACTTTGAATACGATACTAATGACGATTTTTAACCGGATTTGGTTTTTGTCATACATATCTTAAAACTTTGAAAATGATACCGATTACGATTTGGACATGGATGGCAGTGTCATCCGTCATTTTGGATCCAAAAAGTCACATCGGATTTGGTTTTGTCATACCTTACCAATAGTGATACCAATTCAAAAACTCTGGTTATGGTAGGCGGTTCCGTTCCCTGACGTGACTTGCTTTGTTTCAGGCATGCGCATCAAGCTCTCGTAGTCGGAGGGGAGAACTAAGAATATGCCAGTCGTCTGTCTGGAAGTGTCGAGAAAAAAAGGGTCCTGACCTTGTGCTTGTTGCCGGGCACGCGCAGCACGCCGGGCACGCGGCTCCACGTCTCCTCCCACAGCAGCATGTCCTTGCGCAGCAGCGTCTGCAGCGCCACGCCCCCTGCGACGGGCAGGATGTCTGACCTTGTGCTTGTTGCCGGGCACGCGCAGCAGCCCCTCGTCGGCGGCGCGCGCGCGCAGCGCGGCGGCCAGCGCGCGCAGCACGCCGGGCACGCAGCTCCACGTCTCCTCCCACAGCAGCATGTCCTTGCGCAGCAGCGTCTGCAGCGCCACGCCCCCTGCGACGGGCAGGATGTCTGACCTTGTGCTTGTTGCCGGGCACGCGCAGCAGCCCCTCGTCGGCGGCGCGCGCGCGCAGCGCGGCGGCCAGCGCGCGCAGCACGCCGGGCACGCAGCTCCACGTCTCCTCCCACAGCAGCATGTCCTTGCGCAGCAGCGTCTGCAGCGCCACGCCCCCTGCGACGGGCAGGATGTCTGACCTTGTGCTTGTTGCCGGGCACGCGCAGCAGCCCCTCGTCGGCGGCGCGCGCGCGCAGCGCGGCGGCCAGCGCGCGCAGCACGCCGGGCACGCAGCTCCACGTCTCCTCCCACAGCAGCATGTCCTTGCGCAGCAGCGTCTGCAGCGCCACGCCCCCTGCGACGGGCAGGATGTCTGACCTTGTGCTTGTTGCCGGGCACGCGCAGCAGCCCCTCGTCGGCGGCGCGCGCGCGCAGCGCGGCGGCCAGCGCGCGCAGCACGCCGGGCACGCAGCTCCACGTCTCCTCCCACAGCAGCATGTCCTTGCGCAGCAGCGTCTGCAGCGCCACGCCCCCTGCGACGGGCAGGATGTCTGACCTTGTGCTTGTTGCCGGGCACGCGCAGCAGCCCCTCGTCGGCGGCGCGCGCGCGCAGCGCGGCGGCCAGCGCGCGCAGCACGCCGGGCACGCAGCTCCACGTCTCCTCCCACAGCAGCATGTCCTTGCGCAGCAGCGTCTGCAGCGCCACGCCCCCTGCGACGGGCAGGATGTCTGACCTTGTGCTTGTTGCCGGGCACGCGCAGCAGCCCCTCGTCGGCGGCGCGCGCGCGCAGCGCGGCGGCCAGCGCGCGCAGCACGCCGGGCACGCAGCTCCACGTCTCCTCCCACAGCAGCATGTCCTTGCGCAGCAGCGTCTGCAGCGCCACGCCCCCTGCGACGGGCAGGATGTCTGACCTTGTGCTTGTTGCCGGGCACGCGCAGCAGCCCCTCGTCGGCGGCGCGCGCGCGCAGCGCGGCGGCCAGCGCGCGCAGCACGCCGGGCACGCAGCTCCACGTCTCCTCCCACAGCAGCATGTCCTTGCGCAGCAGCGTCTGCAGCGCCACGCCCCCTGCGACGGGCAGGATGTCTGACCTTGTGCTTGTTGCCGGGCACGCGCAGCAGCCCCTCGTCGGCGGCGCGCGCGCGCAGCGCGGCGGCCAGCGCGCGCAGCACGCCGGGCACGCAGCTCCACGTCTCCTCCCACAGCAGCATGTCCTTGCGCAGCAGCGTCTGCAGCGCCACGCCCCCTGCGACGGGCAGGATGTCTGACCTTGTGCTTGTTGCCGGGCACGCGCAGCAGCCCCTCGTCGGCGGCGCGCGCGCGCAGCGCGGCGGCCAGCGCGCGCAGCACGCCGGGCACGCAGCTCCACGTCTCCTCCCACAGCAGCATGTCCTTGCGCAGCAGCGTCTGCAGCGCCACGCCCCCTGCGACGGGCAGGATGTCTGACCTTGTGCTTGTTGCCGGGCACGCGCAGCAGCCCCTCGTCGGCGGCGCGCGCGCGCAGCGCGGCGGCCAGCGCGCGCAGCACGCCGGGCACGCAGCTCCACGTCTCCTCCCACAGCAGCATGTCCTTGCGCAGCAGCGTCTGCAGCGCCACGCCCCCTGCGACGGGCAGGATGTCTGACCTTGTGCTTGTTGCCGGGCACGCGCAGCAGCCCCTCGTCGGCGGCGCGCGCGCGCAGCGCGGCGGCCAGCGCGCGCAGCACGCCGGGCACGCAGCTCCACGTCTCCTCCCACAGCAGCATGTCCTTGCGCAGCAGCGTCTGCAGCGCCACGCCCCCTGCGACGGGCAGGATGTCTGACCTTGTGCTTGTTGCCGGGCACGCGCAGCAGCCCCTCGTCGGCGGCGCGCGCGCGCAGCGCGGCGGCCAGCGCGCGCAGCACGCCGGGCACGCAGCTCCACGTCTCCTCCCACAGCAGCATGTCCTTGCGCAGCAGCGTCTGCAGCGCCACGCCCCCTGCGACGGGCAGGATGTCTGACCTTGTGCTTGTTGCCGGGCACGCGCAGCAGCCCCTCGTCGGCGGCGCGCGCGCGCAGCGCGGCGGCCAGCGCGCGCAGCACGCCGGGCACGCAGCTCCACGTCTCCTCCCACAGCAGCATGTCCTTGCGCAGCAGCGTCTGCAGCGCCACGCCCCCTGCGACGGGCAGGATGTCTGACCTTGTGCTTGTTGCCGGGCACGCGCAGCAGCCCCTCGTCGGCGGCGCGCGCGCGCAGCGCGGCGGCCAGCGCGCGCAGCACGCCGGGCACGCAGCTCCACGTCTCCTCCCACAGCAGCATGTCCTTGCGCAGCAGCGTCTGCAGCGCCACGCCCCCTGCGACGGGCAGGATGTCTGACCTTGTGCTTGTTGCCGGGCACGCGCAGCAGCCCCTCGTCGGCGGCGCGCGCGCGCAGCGCGGCGGCCAGCGCGCGCAGCACGCCGGGCACGCAGCTCCACGTCTCCTCCCACAGCAGCATGTCCTTGCGCAGCAGCGTCTGCAGCGCCACGCCCCCTGCGACGGGCAGGATGTCTGACCTTGTGCTTGTTGCCGGGCACGCGCAGCAGCCCCTCGTCGGCGGCGCGCGCGCGCAGCGCGGCGGCCAGCGCGCGCAGCACGCCGGGCACGCAGCTCCACGTCTCCTCCCACAGCAGCATGTCCTTGCGCAGCAGCGTCTCCAGCGACACGCCGAATACTGCGCCCTCTGAAACGTGCGCTACATGATAACATACGAATCGCATGCCAATGGCGACTTTATATAAATGAGCATAAGATTTTGAGTTAGAAAGAAAACGAGTAATTTTGATTTTGATACTCGACATACCTCATTATTTATGTTTGTAGTTGTTATATAATGTTGAAACATTACATTGACTCTACATTAACCCTACATTGACTCTGCATTGACGTTCTGCGTTAACCCTATATTGAGTCCATATTGACTCTACAATTGACTCTATCTTTTTGGCTTAATAGCCAATAATATTTGTATTATTAGGACATGAAATGTTATATTTCAGATTGTTTTTGATATTTGGAGACCTTACATCTCCATCTTTATACTTGACCATGGAGACTGTCTACATCTCCATGTAACCTAGATTAATCAATTTAGATGTTTTCTCTGTTTTAATATTATTCTTATTATTATGACCCTTAGAGACTTTATACATCTCTAAGGCACTTAAATTTACTTGTTCAGACGCGGAGACTATACATCTCCCTTATTAGTTGTATACGATAATTAATTTGTGCCCATTAGGTTTATTTGTTACACTTTTTATGTTAGTTTTAGTTATATGTAATTTTAAAGTGGAAAAAAGACTTACTGCTGAGTTTCTTGCGGCGTTTCTTCTCAGCACATGTCACCTTTCGAAGCGCTGGTAGATTCAGACATGTAAAAGAGCCTGTGAGGCCTACTTGCAAAATAAATATTTTCATTTTCATTTTCATTTTCATTTTCATTTTTTATTTTCATTTTCATTTACATTGGCTCTACATTAACTCTACGTTGACCCTATATTGAGTCTACACTGACTCTAGATTGACTCTACATAGACTCTACATAGGCTTTACATTGTCTCTACAACATTGACCCTACATTGACTTTGCATTGACTCTACATTGACCCTACATTGACTCTACATTACTACAACTCTACAACCCTACAAGTTTAGAACCTTGGCTGATTTTAAACCTTCTTAGTCTGGAATGATGTACGAGTAGGCGGCTATATTTCAAAAGTAAACTCATCCCTCATAAGTACTCCCTCGGGCGGGAGTTATAAAAAACCATAACTCGTATAATAACACCCTCTCCGAGAAAGTTGAAAATAATTTAGATTTTAAAAAGAACTCAAGATTTTTTGTCTTTTTGTCTGTAAAGAACGGACACCCGTTTTCCACCTCACCTTCTTTCCTCTTCTTCTTGGGCGACTTCCGCTTGTGGAAAGGAAGGCTGTACTTGTCGAAGAGAGCCGTCAGCTCCAGCCACAGCAGCGGCGGCAGGCGCTTCAGCTGCGGAGACTCCAGGCTCTCCACGTCCACCTCGCTGCCGTCTTCCGGCCACTCCTGGAAACATTTGCTGATTAATAAAATGTAGAAAGCGGTAGCCAATACTTATAGGAGATTTTATTTCCTGAAGAAACGTAGAAATTAGCGACAGAAAAACCGATAGTTATAGACGGTTTAAATAATGCTAGCATTGGTAGGACTAGCATTCAAAATTCCCAATCAAATCTGGTGTTTTGGAGCATCTTTCAAACGCTTCTGGGGAAATATGACATGAGGAAGTAAATAAAGGGATCATTACTGGAATGGTAGAAATAGATGCAGAAGGAACTATGGCGGAAAATCCTATAACAGAAAATTCCGGAACTTTTGGCAACTTCTGTTCTCACCTCCTCGTGGTCCATCATCTGCCGATCCAGGTTGAACTTGTGCTCGAAGCTGAGCGGCTGCTGCACGGACGCCGCGCTTTTAGCCCGCGACACTGTCGTGTGCTTGCTGCAACACGGAATTTTGGACTTTAACACCTTTATCTTAAGGGTCGGAAAACTTTGACGAGCGTTATATTTCCTTGTGCTACAATGGATATAGAGAATACACAACACAAATACAACTCCTAGAGAAATTTTAGGTCTGATGGTATGCCAGCATAGGTAGATAAGTTAACTCTTTTAGGAATGCGAAAATGTCTTACACGAAAGGGTCGTTGTCCTTCAGTATTGATCCATTTATCCGCTCCTTGCCTATTCTTGGTCCCTGGACAGTGCCGTATCTTTGGTAGCCGAGGAGTTCAATACCCTCTGCAAAAATACAACTTCGTTAGTTTAAAAATGTCAGTGTAATTTCTAAGCATGTTAGGGTTGGTTCTGCGATTTATAGTAGTATCGTGTTGTTATCCCAAAGCACTGTACTGCTCTATTTGTGAATATGACCCAACACGAACGAGTGATTGACCACACCATGCTACTTCAAGTGACGTCACGTGCTAAATTTATTGTAGGATTTGGCCCGAGCGAAAAGACCCGAAGATGACCGAAATCCAAGCAGTTCGACGAAGAATAATGCTGTAGAGATAAAATGAATCCTCCTGAGTCTCCAAATTCAAAATATGGTACCCACCGGTATTAGTAGCAATATCAGCCCAGTGCAAGTCGTTCGGCTTGAAGAGCTCGTGCATCGGCAGCGGCGGCGAGTGCGCGTGCGCCGGCGGCGACAGGCGCGCGCGCCGCGGCGCGGCTGGCGCTGACGGCGTGCGCGCCAAGGGCGAGTGCGCGCCCGTGGAGGGGAAACTGTCGCTGGAAAGGAGGAAATTGAAACTTATTAAAATCTATTCCAAAAGGCATTATTGAGCCATATTTGATGATTGACGCTAGTTTTTTTTTATTTCATACAATATCTAAATTCATCAATTGACTGACCCAGTAGATGCCAAATTAAATATAATGAAGTCGGTTGAAAATGGGAATTTCTTGGCGAATTCAAAAAGCTGCATGATACCGCTAAGATTTTCAGACGCTGACTTTCTTTAGCTTAATAGGACTGTGAACCAAAGGCAAAGGGCAAAAATCACCCTTTTCATACAAAAGGCGATAACGATTTTCACCCCTTAAATGTTAACCGATTTTGACCAATTTTTGATAGGCTAGTCAGAACAAAATCTAGGTCTATACGTTTTTTGAATTGTGATTAAAGGCCAAGACAGTCAAATAATGCTGAAATTCGTTGTGTATGAGAATACTGAAACCGCAATTAAACTGAATTTATTGATTAAAGTGAAAAAATCAAAACGTATAAGACCTAGATTTTGTTCTGACTGACAACATATCAAAAATTGGTGAGCATAAATATGAAAAGCCGTAGGTTCACACTCTTAACATAAACCCTATGGATGATGAATTCAACGTTGACTGAACCGTAGTTCGTAGTAAGAACTAGTAAGAAGACTAGGATATCCGCCAAGTGATTGTTGGCACGGTTAATCGGTTAGCTCTTCCTGTCAATCATCGATTCTTAGCACAACGCTCACACGCTTTTTTGCGCAAAGACGTTGACATGTTGATACGAATTGCATTTATACTGATTGCACTAATTATCCTAAGTAGTTTCTCCTGAAAACTAAGACAAAAGTCTTGGACGGATTATGGTTTGGAGTTTTGCGTTTCCGACAATTTAAACATTGTCATATATTCACGGGACTCCTTAATAGATTTTGTATGTCTAAACAGAACTTTTGCTTTGGGCACGGCATCATTATAACATAACATCCGATGGTGGCCAAGGCCATAGTCATGGCCAGCCCAGCCCAACTTTCGTCCAATCACTAGGGGCTTAGCAAGAATGAACAAAACAAGCGGGGATAAACTAACCCAATTTTATCTGACTTATGGGCGAAGTGGCGTTTTGTGAATATGCGTCCATTAGAAATCCGAGTTACATTAAACACTTTTTTAATTCTTCCTACGCTCACAGGCTTTTGCGAGGTACTTACACAAAATCTGGAGGGGTGTGTGTGTCGGCCCACTCAGCAGGGGGGCTTCCAGAACCTCCGCTGGGCATGGAGTCCAGGGAGTCTGGCGTCGCACTCCGGGACCGCGGCTCGCTCCCGCTGGAGTTCTAAAACAAGTGAACGGCCTGTTAGGTGTCATCAGATGTTTGGTTTATACAAAAATGTACTTTAGTTTTTGGTTCAGCCTTCACGCTCATTAAACTATCGGAAGCTTATGCATCATCTACAGTGCCTTTATTCACGTGCAGGCTATCAGTTTAGTTTGTCGTTGTACAATTTGTGAAGGCCTAAATATTATATTGCTCCTTCAGCAAGACACAAAGATAAAAATAAGTTAAACCCGTTTTTCTCTATGATTATCTGTTTCGTCGGCACTAGTGTGAGAGAGACGCACTTAGACATAAGACGGATTAACTTATCCTTGTGTCTTGCATGTTAGGGCCGCGCAAGAGGTCAAAAGTACCATCTACACTCTACAGAAGGTATAATAATAATAAATACTTTATAGTCTGACCATAACGTTACGATTTCTGAAATCTTAACGTACTATTTGAGAAATAGTACATTGTGCATCTAGGGCCGTAAGAAGGGGATAACTAACGATAGTCTGTTAGAAGCCCGACGCCGATAGGCGAGGGCTTTTATGACTCGAGTTTGTTATCCCCTTACTGCCCGTGATACACACAATGTTTTTCATCACATTTGCGAGGAAATGAAATAAAAATTAGACAAAAAAAGTATATATATTAATTTTATTTCCATTTTACATCGTGAATTACCATCAGGTGGGTGTCCCTAGGGAGTTATGGATTTTGTATGGTTTATAACTCCCGCTGACGGCGGAGCCCATAGAGGAGTTAAATCGGCTATAGTTGCTCTATACGCTTGCGTATAATAACACCCTTTCCGAGCAAGTGTGATGAAATAGAAGTTTATACACCTAGAACTAAAAGCATTAGAGACACTGGTAATTTGGAAAGTCGTCATCAGTCGTAACAGCACTTTAAATGGCTCTCATACGAATAGGTGGTGTCCGATTGTTTGCGGTGAAACTCTGATATATGCCTCATTGTCGACGGCGTTATGTAATTATTTGGTCAACTTAATAGGTAGAAAGTTTTTTCAAGTTGACGTTGCCAAGTTTAAGCTTAATTTTACTTAACGCCAACAAGCAGGAAGTGCTGGCTGTCTTTTATACCGTCATGTTTTAGCCTTTACTTAACAGTCCAGAAAAAAAAGAACAAATCCGAAAAGGGGCATTCGTAAATAATACGAGAGAATAAAGGGAGGGTACAATAGGTTCTATTCTGATTAGCCGAATTTCCTGTCAGCAGGCGCCTCATTCGGGAACGCTAAGTGATTCTGTAGCGACTCGTAAGCCAGATCTCTCATCTCGCTCTTACGCATTTCGCGTCGTGCGGAAGAGTGGAATGAGAAATCTGGCTTACGAGTCGCTACAGAATCACTTAGTGTTTCCGAATAGAGGCGCTGGTCTGTCTACAGGGGTTAGCCAAGAAATTTCACACGGCCCGGAAGAGCAGTTCCAGAACCATTCGATATAAGGTGCGGCCACTTGATTTATATGTATAATACTAAAGTACCTTAAGCTATTTACACTGTACCTCTAAGATAGCTAGAGTGTTATATGGTTATATGGTAGGTATTCTGACATCTTCTGGCGAAGCCTGCTTACGGACGTTCGTTGGTTAACAAAAACGATTGGTTTAATAAATTAATCAATAAAGGGGCTATTACAAATCTGGGACAGTAAACTTGAGAGTTTTTTTAAAAGGTGTTCGGGTTAAAATCCTTTCTAGCTAATATGATAATGATGATTGCAAAACTACGGATTGACTTGATTTGCATAGCGATGATTAGTCGTGGGCAAAAGTTAGTCATTTGTAAATATAACTTTCGTGATCCAAAGGAATCTATCTAAAGATGTCATTTTGACACCTAAGTATTTATTGGTATTCTAATTTCCTTACAAAACTGTGTACGTGAAAGCAGCTTCGCATAGCGCAATCGCTTTGTGGAAGAATTTTTGCATGTAGTGGTGTTGTGTTCGTATAGTGTTCCATATACAAAAACGTACACAAATAAATACGCACACATTCATACTTTTCCATATCTACCCACATGCAAATGCTTCCCGAAACTGATTCATCTTTGCTACTCTTAGATGCCTAGCTTTAAGAGCTATAATCGTAAGTCCGTAATAAAATACCGCAACGCGCAATACGGAAGGCTACATATTGAAAGAAGCCGATCCTATCCGGTGTGACAGGCTACGAGAATGTCAGTCAGTAGGAGCAAGGAACCTGTTTACAACTTTAACCGTTCATGTGCGACTGACGCCACTGTTGGACGATTAAAGGGAGTTAACATACGAGAACTTTAGTTCCAGTTTTGACCATCCGTATTTATATGTTTGTCCGAGAGGCAAGGTTTTTATCAGAGTTGATTTATTAGACCACACAGTGTTTTCGAGAATTCAGGAATAAGTGAAAACAGGACTTTTTTTCTTAATGCAGTCCTTTCTCTTATCAAAAACAGAAGACTTTATGGCTGACATTTCGATTTGACCTATCCGCTGGTAAGTATGTGATTTTATTCCATTTTAAACTTTATATAATCGCATGAAAATACAAATTTCAATTTATTTCTATTCACAGATGTTACGTTAGCCGTTCGGTTTCAAGTAGGACCGGCGCAAGAGTTGAATTCATAATCGTAAAACTCAGAAGTAGGGTTATTGTTGATATCGAATCATGCGCATACTAGGAAGCGACGGGCTTTCAATACTTTATGTGCTAGGCGAAGCACCAACCATAAAATATTTTGCCATTACCGTTGTAACACTTAGGAAAGGATCCCTGAAGTAATGATGCGCCATGACATTAATTCAGATCTTAACTGTTTGTTTTGCAATGATACGAGCATTCGACCTTAGCCACAGAATAGATTTAAGTATTAGTATTTATAACCAAAACTAAGCTCTAACAGGAGATAAAACTTCAAAGTGGCTTTGTTTTCAAAGATCGCCACTAGAGAATCATTCGTCATCACAATGAGACTATCATCATGAGCTTTGATGATAGTCTCATTGTGATTGACCGAATGATTCTCTAGTGGCAATCTTGTATGTAAGTCATCTGCAGCCCTAGCAAAGTTGACACGAGAATATGTTAACACCGTCATCTCTAAAGGCCCCTCACACTCACTGTAGTTGCTGTCAACCAAAGTGACGACTGGGGTCTCTTTCTTTCCTTTCCTGCACTATGCGACCCTGCAGATCTGAGTCACGCTCCATGAAAGTGCGACAGAGATAGCACGATTCTAATGGTTTTATGGCTCCAGTCGTCACTTTGGTTGACCGCCACTATAGTGCCGACGAAAGAGAGATAAGACGAGGTTAAGTTAGTCGCGTGTCAACCATGCTAAGGCCGCTGTATCTATACATATTATGATGTGGCAGCTGTTAATTTGATTTGTTAAGAGGACTGTGAACCAACGGCAAAAATCAGCATCATACAAAAGGCGATAACGATTTCCGATTTTCTTCAATGTTTACCGATCTTGACCAATTTTTGATAGGTTGTCAAAAAATAACAAAATCTAGGTCTATACGTTTTGATTTTTTCACTATAATCAATAAATTAAGTTTTATCGTTGTTTTAGTATTCTCATACAAAACTAATTTCGGCGATTGGCGACTTTGTTGATCTTTAATCAATATTTAAAAAACGTATAGACCTAGATTTTACTCTCACAGACAACCTATCAAAAATTGGTCAACATCGGTTAACATTTAAGAGGTGAAAATCGATATCGCCTTTTGTATGAAAAAGGTGACTTTTGACGTTGGTTCACAGTCCTCTTAAATGGGTTTCGCAAACGCATTATTTTCGTGTACCTAGCTTTTTTGCCGAGTCGATTTTTTCCGTGATCGGTTAATTTCCTCAGGAAAAAAACTACATGAAAATAAAGCGTTCGCAGAACCTATAACAAATGGCGCGCCCCTACGCTTAGTATCGTTGCTATATTTTAAGTACCTGCTAAAGAACCTAAGGAACGGTTCAAATATTTACTAATCAGAGTGGATCTTTATATGATTTCGCAACATAAACAGTAATTGTTAGCTGGCATTGAGCCAACACGCAAAAAACTGGAAATCGTTAACGATTTAAGTTTCCTGTCCGATTAAGGGCCACTTATTCGTTATTATTATACAATAATTACATTATAATGGCCTAAAAGTACGTCGATATATTTGTAACAGAACAGCCTTACTCAGGCGCAGATATGGGGCGGGGGGCTGATTTAGGACCGAAGCACCTACTTTGGCCAACTTTTTTGTTACTTAACGAATAAATGAATGATATTCCGGAGCTAATGAACCTTTATTAAGGGTCCTCCTATATCTGAACCAGGTTCTGTAACACTAGCATGGCACAAAGATTCGGATTATTCTACGATTATGCCATTATTGTTTCTTGAGTTTCTTCCTATTCGTAATTCAGCACAATGTGAATTCTACACATCTACTCATTCATCATATCACATTCATACATTTACTGCAGTTGTGTAGAATCATATTGATCAGAATCGTGAAGATTACATAAAAATAATGATTGTGAAGAATAGCGAATGTGATCAAATGCAGTTGTGAGGCATACATATTGTGCAGAATCACGAATAGGAAGAAACAAAAATGGCATAAACGTTGAATAATCCAAAAATTCCAAGGGATTGTTTAACAGATAAAAACAAAGCATCTATTTTGTTTACATAGCATAAATATACAAATAGCTATCTAATTGGGCTTCCTATCTTATCTTAATCGCTGCGGTTTGCTTGAGTACTCTAATCCAGAGCTCATTGTAGGTTTACCAACCTATTCTGTGGATCAAAGTTCCAAGCGAAACAATAATTTATGTTAATGCAATCAAAACTTTGACAGTGTGCAGAATCCACAAAAAAAGTTGATAGAACTATAAGAACTTAAGCCTACGCTAGGAAAAAAATTACCATTGTTTCAATGTAAGTTTTCAGTAAAGCCAGTCCCTTGCAATTCACCATTTTCTCGGAAAGTTTCAACCTCACTGTATCACAAATCATTGTGGCAACACAAATAAAAACAACTGCACACTAAACCAACCAGCTGCACTCTGAACAAAACAACTGAATTTTTCGCCGGACGCTCATTAATTTGTGTTGGCGCGAAAATTTAGAACGTCCGTTTGAATAAATTCAACACAACGACTTGCATAACTTGAACTAGCATTTTTAATTAATATTTTTAATCTGTCTTTAAAAGCCATCCGAGCTTGTTTCCGAACGCGTCTGTTATCCGCGTGAGGTTTTACTGAATACGTTACGTTTGAAAGAGTCCCTTGAAACTTAATAGTTATTTTATCTAACGACCGTCCATTTTGGTTATCTGTGACCTTAATTCGTGTCCCTCCTTACGCAGGGCATTAATTTATTTTGAAACTATTTTAATGACTTCTTACAAAATTTTATTAATTATGCCTTCTCGATTGATATTGCGGCTAATGGATTTTGCAATAGATGTTTAACTAAGCACACTGGCTGCCGTATAATGAATATAACTACTAATTAAATATGCCCTGTTTCATTTTGGCATTCGTCGTAATTTTACTTCTGTGGCTTCTAGTCCTGGCAAAAGCCTAGGTCTCAAAACTGTGTTCATAGGCGTGGTTATGCTATTTTTGATTGGTCATGATAATTCTCCAGCCAAACTGGAAAGTCATCCACATAGTCTACCAATTTTGTCGCAATAAAAGCAATGTAAACATGCAGCGTAGTCCTCAAATGATGAATCATGCTATGTTTGAAGTTGGTTGAAGTTAATAACTAAAACCTTCTAACATCCTACAAAGTTACAGAAGCGTTAAGGCAGGAAGCTTTACTTCCATTTCCAGTGTTACATAGTATATTATTGGTCCGCTCAATACAGCGTAACTCCAATACACTGCAATTTGCTCATCCTGGTGATCGATCGGAACGAATGGCGTAAGAGAAAATTTAAGTGATTTTTCATTACGTAGAAATCCTAAAGGTCCAGTCACATTGCGAGCGCTGCAGGAGCGGGGTGCAACCGCAGTGTTACGCCATCTGTTGTCTTTTATTAGAAGTGGTAACAGACGTCATACATAACACGCGCGGGCCGCGCTTGGATTGGCTGATGTGTGTGATGTAGGTATTTCCACTTCCAATATAAGACAACAGATGGCGTTACGCTGCGGTCGGCCGCGCTCATAATGAAGCCAGGCTCTAATTAAGCATACGTTCAAGGATGCTTTAATTATAGGGAAACGAACCAGCATGTTAAAGCCAATAGACAATAAATGAAGGCATAAAGTATTTTAAACAACTTAAAAATCGTCTAAATACGTGCCATTTACGACAATAGGGCGATAAGAAAGGCAGAAGAGTTAAAGCATTAATAGGGAGAGCACGGAGGCTTTTTCAGAAAGACAAACATGACATAGACAAATCAAACGTAGGTCAATATGAATCAAGAGGAGGATGGAATAAGAAAAAAGTAGATATAGTCGTACGTAACCGATCTGCATGCAAATCACCCAATAGGCTAGAAACATGTACAATAACTAATAGGAAATAAGGAAATAACCTTGATATAGTACAAGATGTAGATTGCCTATATTATATTCGACCTCGAAGAATCTCGCACTTCTCTTTAGCGATAGATTAGTAAAATATTGTAAATATAGTGCGAGTGTGAATGTTGCAATAACTATGTTATTCAAATTGATAAGAACCTTAATAAATAAAACAATTTTTCCTATCCATTCGCTTATAATACACTCAAATAAATTTACCGAATTCTTTAAACCAGTTGCAAGTTAAATTACGCCTGTTACAAAACTGAGGAAAGTATCTTTTAACTATTTAAATAATAAGTAATGGTAATCCCAGACAGTCGTATTTATTATTCATACTTAAATACATTTTACGTCTTACAAAACTCGTTTCTTTGGATTTATTTCGATTTAACAGTGAAATCAGAAGTGGGAATATGAACTCAAATTTTTATAATAAAGTTTCCGTTAAATTCATAACTGACAAGTAGATTGCTTCGTTTAGTATTAATTAGTACTATAGATCAGGGCTGACAACGTTGACGACATGTAACGGCTTATAATGCTGGCTGCATTAAGATTAAGATACCATAAAAAACAAATCACGCATGCTTGAATAAATAGAGTTCGATCTTTACGATGGCTGAATGACATGCGAGTCTCGGCCTGTCCGTCACTTGTTTTTTGTGAAGAAAGTTCAGGAACCGGCTCTCAACACCATCAAGTCTGCTCCGGTTCCTTGCAGGGCATTCCTAAGTAATTTATAATAAGTTTTTGACCTTGGCAGCGTAGTAACCGGTCTCAGAACTCGTGATAATTACTTTTTATAGTTTTTATACGTCGCCCGTCAAACAAAATCTTCGGAGTGACGGGTGCGGTCAGTAACTTTAGAAAAGATTTTGATAGTTGTTGCTTCAATTCCGTTTGCTGGCTGAATATGAACACAACAGGTGTCAATGTTAAGGTGTTTTAGAAGGTTACCTTCGAGAAAGTCGTAAGTGAGAGGTGTAAAAATCATACACGACTACACGTGCTTACTTCTTTCGAAGCTGAGATATTTTTTGATCCTGGTTGTGTTGCTGTAAACTTTTTACTTATTAAAGCTGGATTTGAGAAAAAAATGCTTAAAATCGAATACTTTTTTTTTTGTTTTATTCAAATAACTCTCATTAACGACAAGAGAGATGAGTAAACAATAGTCACTATGACGATTAATTATTATCATTAAGCTGCTATTAGATTTGGCTAAATGGATAGCACGAAATGACATAGACCGCATTACGCGCAGACAAGTACAATGACTCGTGCATGGGCTCTGAATTGAGCCAAGTCTAAAATTGCCTAAAGATTTAATGTTCTATAACAGGCTTGCAAAAACACTAACAAAACCAACCTCCAAGTCCCGGAACACATCTCTAATATCAGGCTTGCGCGCCCTTGTAGCCGCTCTCCTCCGCCTGACAGTCCGGTTGAGCCTGCGGACTCTCCGCCTGACCGCGGCAGCCTGTTCCCGAGGCAGAGGCCTCACGGCCTCACCCAGCTGGGCCTCGGAGACCTCGAGCCCTGCCTGGAATGGTGCCGCGAGCGAGCCCAGCCCGGCAGCTTGCAGCCATTCTGTTTCTAGTTCGCCTTCTGTTGACAAAGAGAAGGAGTTTGTTTAACACCTAGTAGTATGGACAGTCAAAGCTATGATGGTAAGTACAATAAATGTTTTTTTTTAAATAAATATCCAATTAGGAGAAAATTCTCATGTACCTATAAATTTTTCACCTTTACCACTTCGGAGACCATAACGGGAAACAAGAAGATAAACTCCAGAGCATTTATCGCCATTCTTGTATTTTCATGTGAACGGTCTTTTTGATATATTTAATGTACGCATCATGAAACAAGGCGTTCTACTTTTATATTTTACCTTTATCCGTGGAGAAATGTCATAAATAACAGCCATTCTCTGGTTTACATGATTACAAGTACTCGAGTGCACCTTCGTGTAAAAAACAATCCTTGATAGATATAGGTCGGTAATACTAGTCCTTAAATAATGATAATCGTACTCAATATCTCAATAACTCGGTCAATCTCAATCAATTTGTTTGAATTACCTCTACACTCAGCGCGTACAAAGTTCTCATAAGCACGGTACGTTACAGTAGCGATAGCGAACAACAAAAACACACCATAATCGTTTCGTCCTTCGTTCGTCACGCCAATTGGCAGATACATCCAAATTTTTTGTCCAAACAATCTTCCGTAAGTTTTTACCGGCTCGCATGTCTTTGTTATACAAACTTTTTGTAAATAAAACATCGACCCGTGTTTTTTTATTAATTTGCACTTAAATAAAAAAGTCTTCGCACAAGCTTTTTGCAGTCTATCTCCGTTGCCATACAACACAATAGGTGATAAAAGACACAGATATATAGCATATTTTATATATATAAACAATGAAACTGTAACAGCTTCCGAAAAGAGCCAATTCTTGTCAAGCATGACTAACTAAACATTGTTCGTGGTCTTGTTTTTAACGGTGCTCGTTTGACTTAGCTCATTATTTGAGATCAAGAACCGCATTACCACATCGATATAACTCAAATAATGCAACGTAACCGCAGTAACGAATGAACAACCACCGTTAGGTACAACTGTTTCTGATCGGTTTCGAGACACCCACACGAAATATTTGAGCACAGTCATTACATTAAGTAGGTACCTAAATCATCGGGTAAGGATGATTTGGCATACGTTGGATGGAAAGAATTTTTTCGCCAGAGTCAAAATATTTGGGACACAAGGGATAAGTAGGAATCGTACTTCAAAAAGCTGAGGTCATAGTGATATCATGATGATCTGCGGAATGCAAAAAATTGGCTTCATTGCCATACGCATTTTTAGTAATGGTTTATTCAGACAAAGCTCGCCTAAACTAGTATGCTAACGTACAGCAAATTTAATGTTTGAGATTTCTACGATACATTTAATTTGTCTATTCAAAGGATCCAACCGATCTCGAGCTATGGATTTTGAAAGGGTGTTATACATACTCCTATTGCTACATGTGATGCGTCACAATATAATTGAGTTCTGAACTTGACTGTACACTTTTGCAGCACAAAGGTCAATCTCCTTCAGTTTTTGTTATATCTTTACGTACCGTCGTAAATATGGTGGTTCTCGGAAACGATCTTGCAGATAAATCTCGCCCTAATGACCAAGGCATTAGGAAATGAGACATCGCCTAAACATGTTTAGACTTCCGTTTAAAGCATCTATTATCGTTTCGAGCTAAATGTTGAGTAGATACTTCTATTTTAAAAGGTTGGTTCTTTTTAATAAATTCTTTATTTTGAGATAAGGCCGTCTTTTGTCTGAATTTGTTTTAATCGTTATTGTTGGAATCTTATACATGACCTGATTATAATCACCTTTAATGGCTAACGTGAAATATAAATGATTACATGTCTAATCATGATATTTTTAAGATCATATTTAATGAAATATAATTCGTACCGATTCGTCTTGTAAGTTATGTATAAGACGAATCGGTGCAAAATTTATTTTGTCAACCATATCCACTTCATCATTGCCGCTTAGCTTTTATTTATCAAAAATATGCAAGCAAGTAAATGGCAGTCCTTTCATATGTAAAAGCATCATCATGTTAACAGTTTAAATTAACCAGACGAGTGACTAACAAGCTAGGGGGACAAAACAGGATCCATTTCACATGCTGTGATGCCTAAATATAGTGCCGTTGTCAGGCTGACTCAGCGGACTCTTTTGGTGTTAAGATTCATCTCAAGTGAGAGCGACTAATTTGATTATTTCAACGGTTCGTTTCGAGAAACTGTCGCCCGCAAATACTTATAAGTCAAAGGGGGAACTGGCTCCCAAACCTTTGAATTCGTGAAAAATAAACAATAACATAGCGCAACTAGTTGGTATAACGGGGAGTGAGGGGGAGTGGTTTATTTCTGAAGGCGGATGCCGCTTGTTCGGCGCAATATTTATAGAAGGGAACCGTCTGAATGGACTGGGATGATGCGCTTAACCAATTGTTTTACGGTAACCAACGATTTAAATTATAGGTAATTGGGTGTACAAAAGAATGATTCATAAATCGGAATTCATGAAATGATTTCAGAAACGATATCACTTTATCGCAAAGACCATTATTCAATAGACGCCGCATAGTCAGGCGACCCTCGCTGGAAGCATTAGAGACAAAAAGCTATAAACGGAGCGCATAACCTCGAACGCACCAATAACAGCGCTCTAAAAACCCCCCGCACCCCGCAAGTTTGGCAGGTTTATTTGCTAATAAAGGTTAGGCTGTCTTTAGGATATCTGGTCTGTGCTTTATCGATTGACCTCTTATCTTACTTAAGAACCTTTTCATAATGAAGTAATCGGAGCCTAAGAATTAGAAAAGAATAAGTTATTGCTTAACTCATGTGCTAACTTTTCTAACAAGTTATTTATTACTCAATAGTCAACACAGTAAATTTTATTGATTTTAACCAAGGCTATTAATATTTGCCACGATGTTTACACAAATATTATCTCGCGTTGAAGTGCTCATGTGATTTTTTTGCCTGCGTCATACGATTACTAGTATCGTAACATACATATCACAGACCTACTCCTTATATGCCAAATGGTTCAGAAATTACTTAGATTCTGTAGTGAGTAGAGTCCCGGGTTCAAATGCCGGTTCCCACTTCTAAGTTTTTCGGAACTTGATTTGATATCCAAAAGCATTTCGCGAAGGAAAATATCGTGAGGAAACCTGCACGGAATAATCCACGAAGTGTGGTGAATTTCTCAATTCGCAGTGCCTGGGGACTACTGCCCAGTCCCTAACTATGAGAGGAGGTCTGGGCCCAGCAGTCGGACGTACATAGGCAAATTATCCTAATAAGACTCTTTAAGATCCTTTCACCCGGCAAATGGAAAAATAAAAAATACTTTTTATTAAAGATACAGATTAAACATTTACTGGATACTACGAAACAATTTAGCTAATTCATTCAAACTTAACTACGACTAAAGCCACTCACGACTCACGATCATTTTAACGGAACAGTTTAAACTGATCGTGAGTAGGCTGAAAACTGACAGTTTTTTAACAATTTCATCCTTCTCACGATCAGTTTTAACTGACAGTTTAAACTGTTCAGTGAAAACTGACGGTGTACTGCCCTTAGGGCAAAATATTTTTCGCCAATGTTCGCTTCCCAAAAAAACTATCGCAGTAGTTTCATTTTAGCACGTTTCGCATTTTATTCATTTGGTCAAGTTATCATTTGGCATCATTTTGCTTTGTCATGGGTAGATTAGGTTTGGTTTAACTTGTGGCCCTTACATAAGTACTTATTTGTCAAAAAATACTTCTGCGAAATGTAAAATTGCGATAAGCTGTTTTGAGTAATGATTTTTAGCCAAATGATAATTTGAGTAAAATAGTTTGGGATCTGATACGTTGGGAAAAGTTTTTGGCCAAACTTTTTAAATCCAAGACTGACATTTAAAAATGATCGTGAGTAGCCGGCATAATAATATGCTAGATCAGTGTTAATCAATCTGTGAGTCGCGACCCCCAGGAGTCAGAGGAGTCAGTCAGCCCTTGCTCAGAAAGTCGCATTGCAAGCCAGGTTTTTAAAAACCTCGTCTTTGAAACCACTGATATAGTATTATTACGGTCAAGGGGGTCGCCAGATTCTTTTACTTATAAAGGGGTCACACACACTGCTACATTACTAGATCAAGTGCACTTTTTCAACCAAAACTCTCTGGCAAATACCGGAAATGAATAAATTCAGATATATACTGCAAGATTTTTCGGTGCAGTGCACTTTACAAATAACACCAACGAAAACAAATGACACGCCTCTTAAAGTTCTATGAACAAACGGAACTTTTCAAAACTAACACCACAAAAAAACAGCGTGTCAAAAATGCTTCAGAAACTCTAAACGAGCGGTTGTTGAACGGAACCACCGTGTAGCTGCGGTATTGACAACTCATTGTAAACATCCTGCGGCCCTAACATGCATGGCACAAAGATAAATTAGAACTGTTTATCTCTAAGTGCGTCTCTCTCACACTAGTGCCGACGAAAGAGATAGTCATAGAGATAAACGGTTCTAATTTATCTTTGTGGCATGCATGTTAGGGCCTCTGTAGTTAACACTTTACTAGCACTAGGGAAACTATTCACTGACGTTTAACGAACCTTTCACTTTGACCATACAATCAAGATGCTAGTCGTTAAAAAAAAAGCATTTTTATACAGATTACTTACCGATAACTAATTTCGCGTGGAACCAGCATATTGCACCCATAACACATCAAAAAAAAAGTTATTGCCTAAAATTGATTCGCGACCATCAGAAAACTATTCCATATTTGAAAATTTAAACTTGGAAGCCGACCACGCGAACTCTTATTACGTGTGTGAACATATTAGGCACATAATAAGACAACTATTGCGGGTATATAAGGTTGAAATTGAATTTTAGCGACGGTAAATAAAAGCTTGTTCAATTAGCGAAGGCGGGAAACGTCATAGGAATGACACGTACACATTATGACACTTTGCAGATGTGTTTTTCGACACAAAACACAACGATTTTACAATGTTTGTTTTGTTCCATGGATTAACAAATTTGTTTTTTGTATGTTGTTAATAATTATACTTTGCTAATGCGGCTGGTATCGCGGCGCGCGCCTTACTGCGCCAGCGCATGCGTTGCAGCGGTTGAGTCTGCTATGCTCTTATACTTATTTATAGATCGAGACTTTGGTTCAAGATGGTATAAAAATTATATACGCAGATCAGGTCGCGTTGTGTGATCTTTCCAAAATATTTTTAAAGCTATTTTAACCAAAAACACTTAACCAACTATTTGATAAGTTAATAGAAGTAATAAGAAGTAGCTGTAAATGCCGTAAGAAATTCTGAAATGTATTTTTCATTATCCGTCTCAGTAAATATATACAGAAATTGCAAATACTTATTTTTATATTTGTAATGCATGTCGGTAAAAATAAATGAGTGTTCGAGTATTTGGTATTTGTGTCAGCGTTGTCTAGACGAGTTAATTTAGTTCACCCTGATCGCGTCAGCGTGAAAAAAAAATGGTTCAGGTCATAATCAAGATTAATAAAAAAACGCAGACGGAACACAAATATTTGCACAACTTTGTCTATACAGGCTGTCTCAGGAAATTATGTAATTTTTTCCAATTATATTCCTAGTGTGAGAAGTGGAAATGCGGGTGAAACTTTGAATTGCAAATAACTGTTTTTGGTTAAAACTGATACCCAATCAGATTTCCTGAGACTCTTAAAGGTGTAATTAGATCATCTAACACCCTGCCAGGGCATAGCAATATTAAATAGTTGTTTTGAAATTAACTTTGATTGTTTCAATAAGATGGTGTGATTTCTTCAACACGTCCAAACTAACCTGATTCCATGTCGGAGCTGGACCATGCATCCGTATTTCTAAAACGTCTAAAACTTAACAACACCACCATTTTAACTCATACAACACTTGTTAAAACAACATCACAAAATAACACAGCCATATTTATAACGTTCACCAATTTATAATTAAAAATACACCCCTAAATAGTCATGCGCATATTTGGTCCACTGACCACCGAATAGTAAAATAGACTAACTCAGAAATCAACAATTCGTAAGCTCATTAGGCCCCACCTAAGTACAGATCGTGGCATATTTACCTAATGAGTTCGAAGTCAACACGATGTTATTAGAATATTTATTGCTTTTGTAAGGGACTACAATATTTTAGAGATAAAAAACACAACAGCCACAAAAATGTCAAAGGCGTATGACATTATGCTGCATGGATGCCATTTCCGAATTACATCGTTCTCTAGTTTATACGTTTTTTTTAATATATATGGAAAGTTTTGCAAAATAAAGAATCTATTTCTAAACACCACTTACTCACTGACTAATCACAAAATAAGATGCTATAAAACCTACAAACTTGAAAGATATTGAGATTCTTTATAAGTTACCTTACTGTGATTTTATAATAAAAAAATAAAATAAAAAAACAAAAAATACAAAAAATTCCGTCCTAAGGGAGTTAAATGGAAGTTTAAAGTTTGTATTGAAAAGACGCGTAACAGGCAAGGTATATGTTTTTTGCTGTTCTAATGTAAAATACAGACCGATAGATGTACTTATTCAAATATAAAAAAACTGACATATAACTTTTAAGAATTTAATATTCATTTTATCTTTTTTTTAGGTTTCCGTACCCAAAAGGGACCCTATTACTAAGGCTCCGCTGTCCGTCTGTCCGTCTGTCCGTCTGTCCGTCTGTCTCCAGGCTGTATCTCATGAACCGTGATAGTTAGACAGTTGAAAATTTCACAGATGATGTATTTCTAATGCCGCTATAACAACAAATACTAAAAAACAGAATAAAATAAATATTTAAGGGGGCTCCCATACAACAAACATGATTTTTTTGCCGTTTTTATGGATAATGGTACGAAACCCTTCGTGCGCGTGTCCGTCTCGCACTTGGTCGGTTTTTTTATTCTTATATTCTCTAACGAGCTGACGGCCCACCTGATGGAAAATGGTCACCGCCGCTCACGGACATCTGGAACACCAGAGGTGCTGCCAATGCGTTGTCCATATGCTATAAATGTTCAAAACTATTTTTGTTTTAATTAATATCTGAGAGAATATATGTATGTATTTGATTTTAAGAAATAACATTTCTTCTCAATTTCGCCACTCATTTTACTCTTATTGATTATTAAAAAAAGCCACTTACTGATAGGAAACACAGAAGTTAACATCTTCATATTGAAATGACATTAAATAAAAATAATTCATCAATAAAACACAAAACACCAAGGTATCTTGCGAAGTCGAACGTACGATTGAAGAAACGTATTTTCTCAATTTTAACGTCAGATAAAGATTTAAATATCATGTAGGCAGGTGATAATATTTGTGTCGCATATTTAAAAATAAAACCGATAGACAGACTCGTGATTTTATAATCTTTTGTTTTTATCTTGTGGTTTTAACAAGATTTCTGCGTGCTAAGCAACAAAATAGTTTAGTGACGTTTATTTTTAGTGTATTATGTAGGTATTAATCTGAAATATTTTATTTCTGTTGACAGCTTGTGATATTTTTAAACTTTGTTTTTTTTTTCATTACACATATTTTCGTATTTTTATTTAAAAAAGTAAAAGTAAAACAGTCCTCGCTATACCGCGAGTAAAGCACGAAAATGAATTATTCTGTTAAATTTTATTCGAAAAGATCACTTATCTCCCTTTGCCTTTTGCGTCATTGTCAATTTTTAACTGCCAAAAATGTTATAAGCTTTACTTTTTCATCATCATCGTAAAGCGAACAATTTTACAATATTATGAGAGATCCGAAAAGCAATTCTCTATTCAAACTTTTACTCTAACAAATCTCGTCTCTCATTTCATCCGAAAATCATAAAATGCCCCGCGCGCTCGTAGATATTATGTGGACTTAGATACCTAGGTCAGTGGCCGTCTGCGTCGAAATACGACCAAGTTCGAAGACACGTACAAGCATGTAGTTTATAAGCACTGACGGGTCAGTTTACGCTCGCCAGTGAGTTCATGAACGAAGTGTTATTTTATAGAGAATCACACTGCAATGTGCAGCGGTGGGTAGGGAGACGTTTGAATTTAGACCGAATGACTTCGTGATTACAGTCTAAATTAGTATTTTTGTTTATCCGCTGTTCAGCCGTTATTCTCTTAGCAAGTCTCTCATTTCACCTGACAATCGTAAACTGACCCGCGCGCTCGTAAGCATTATGCGGAGTTAGGGACCTACATCCTTGGCAGAGGTGCGTCAGATACATCCAAATTCGAAGATACGCACGAACATATAATTCATACGCACTTACGGCTCAAGTTAGGCTCGCCAATCAATTCGATGACGAAGTGTTATGAGAACACCACAGAGACGATTACATAATTTTTATCCAACTACGAAATAACAAAGCAATACAATCCTTGAAGGCGACACAACACAATATGGAATGTTTGGTGCCACGTTTATAAATTAAATACGATTATGCTAATGTCTATTTAGAGTATGCTAATGAAAAATTCCTCGTTCCGTTTGTCTATCGATTTATAAAGTAAACGCCAGAATCGGGGTCGTAGGCCTATAGCGAAAATCAAATGAAACTGATTTGTAATAAATTGAGAGCCGAATTAAGTATTGCATTTATGACCATTTTCAAATATAGAAAGTCAAATCAAATCACACTAATATTATAAACGCGAAAGTTTGTTTGTGTGTATGTGTGTGTGTGTGTGTGTGAGTTAGTATGTTTGTTATTCCTTCGCTTCAACGGCTGGACGGATTTGGATGACTTTCAGTGTGACGAAGTAACAAACATACTCACAATCTTTCAAATATATTAGTGTGCTAATTTGATAAGGCATTAAAAAATGCGCAATCAAAACTAGTGTGCAAAACTAGCATGGCTGACACTTCGATAAGACGGTGTTAACTTATCCTGCACGTCTAGCACGACCTGTCCGCGAGTCATTTGTCGCTCAGTGCGTCCCTTACATATTTTACTAGTTTGAGAGAGACGCACTGAGCGACAAACGACTCGCAGGCATATCGTGCTAGCCCCCCTGGTGTCAACCTTGCTAGACCCGCTGGACCATATTACAAAAAATAGGACAATAAATCAGGATTACCTGCTTTTGTGTAAACACTGCATACTTCATTATTATTCAATTTACAGTCACGTAGCACACTTAACAATATAAGGTGCGAATCAGTAAGCAAACGCAAATCTGCCAACATTGCAAAACTAAAATCACGCATTCAGGAAGTCGATCTATTCGAGTCATTTGTATGCGACCTAATGCCTCACCACAATGGCTGGATGAATAATTTAACCATAAGTATTTTTCCATTCAAAGAAAAACACGTGTTGGATCACGTTGATAATGACAATTTAATCGTTTTTAAGTATGTTTACTTTTTCATGTTGGCATTATTTGTAAAGGTTTTTTATACCTATATCCGCTCCTTAGAATATTGTCGACTAACACTGACCTTAAATTATTAATTACCAAATTGCATTTTATACGATCAAATATAGGACTCTCGTCATTATCACTACATCACTACATAATTATAGAACAAAGTTTTCCGCCGCGTCTGTCTGTCTGTTCGCGGTAAACTCAGAAACAATTGAACGGATTTTGATGTGGTTTTTACAAATACATAGAGTGATTTATGAGGAAGGTTCAGGTATATAATTTGTCAAGGTGTTGCGTAAATTGGTTGAGATAAAACGAGAATTATTGGAAGTGTCGGACAAATTCAAACCGGCTGGGAGCTTTCATCGAAAACGCTCTGCCTAATCCCTTTGAGATATAACAAAACAATGCATAGTGGGATATTTCTCTTTTATAAATCTACATAAAAGTACGCGATGACATATATACCTTTTCTCAAGAGATTCTATATTCTAAAATATTGTAAACTTGAAAGTATGTGGGGTATGAATAAATATACTTTACTTTAGGTCCTGGAATAGGAAATAACCGCTACTTTTATACTGGAAAAATGCACAGTTCCCGAAGGAATAGCAAGAAACGAATTTCGCGCGAGCGAAGTCGCGGGCAAAATATAGTTACAAGATAAATTAAAATAATAATATATTTTTTTAATAAGTATATCCCATGTATTCTCTGTGCCTTTAGGTACTGTGTCAACTAAGAGGACAAGAGTCCAATTATATTTAATTTAAAAAAAAGGGCGAGCACGTATCGCACCTATTAATAGGCGATTTCACTCCCAAATAGAGAACAATAAGTTCTGAATAAGGACGCGACCGTTACCGGGCTCCCGATTACGATGCGAACTCGATTTCGCTGCTCGAACGCTAGAATACGGAAACGGTTCCATTTTCAAATGTTATACCAACTTCTCTGTTAACTCTAAGAGTATCCAAGCAATACTATACTTTATTCCAATGCACTAAGAACGTTGATAGTTAACTTGAGTCAACAGATAAGTTGGTTAACTTATAATAGAACAAAGATCTTAATTTCGTTACACACTTGCTTTCGTAAATGCTAAGGAAGACCCTATTGAACTTTCTTTAAGGTTAAATTTGTATGCATTGGTGAATGCTTGAATGTTACGCAATTGCACAGTAGGATGGTGAATTCGATTTTCAAATATTTTACATTACACAAATGTATATTTTATTTTCAAATAGATTTACGTAAATTATCAATAAATAAATTCGCTGTCGCCTTTTCATTTGATCATCGCGCAATTTCCAAAATATAATTTTAATGTATCTATTTTTTTATTTTATGTAAATCTATCTACATAAGTAAGTTAAGTAGGTGATGGTTAACTGCCAATTCACAAGTATAGGATATACAAAAATATAAAAATTATACTTCTAACAATGGTGAAAAATATAACAGTATATAAATATTTATATTAATTAAATTTACAATTCAATGCACATATTATTGAACGAACAAAGTGGTGCCGCCGCATTGTGCAGCGTAAACGGCTAAATGGAAGACTGCGTTCCGTACGATAGCAATGAATATAATATGTTTTCTGATAAAAACCCCCACTAACAAACTTTATAAAGTGATAATTGCGGCATGCAAAATTAAAATATACATACATACATATTATCACGCCCGAAATCCCTATTGGGGTGGGCAGAGCCACAAGACTACTTGTGGCCACGTTCGACTAATTAGTCCTAAGATGGTATGATGAACCGTACGGTGACAGGTGATCAGCCCATCGCCCATACAGATAGTCCACCATGTTGGAGAGGACCCGTCCCTTAGTCGACTTTTACGACATGCCAGGATGATAAGCATCTGCACGCATTCTATGCTATTTCTTCACTCCCAGTGCAGCAGAGGAGGAAATTAAAATATATATATTAAATATAAATAAAGTCACTCTTATCGCATAAATATAATATTTGGGACTGTATTTTGAATTTTATGTTATATTATTTAGGTATGTAAAAAATCTCAGACTCAAGAACAGCTTAATTAATTAAAAGTGCCAATTTATGTCATTTAATAAACGTTATAGAAGTTATTTGTACACTTTTTTAGTTAATAAATAAATTGAAATAAATAAAAAATAATATAGAAGAACCCTAACACTACAAGAAATACGTGCCTTCGAAATCATAAGTAGCGTGCCTTCACGTATGTCTCGATACTCGTAAAGTGAGCGAACAATGGGCTACCTCGACGATATGAAATGTGACGTCATAAAGATATATAAAAATATCGCCGTTATATTACTATGTACTATTAAAAAGAATAGGCACGCGCATGCTATAAAATAAAGGAACAGACACCAAACGGTTCGCAAGCTCCAGGACCCCTAAATTTCGAAATAATTCGTTTACGACATATTTCGAAAACCGACATCCAATTTGTACTAAAAAACTTAGTATCGAGATACTTCGCAATCTAGATCATTTCTGATATAACCGCCGTCAGAATGGTATTGATCGAGACCCAAGCTTCTTAAAACACACAAGTAATGCTTTTTAAATAACACCCATTTGTATGGATAAATGTTAATAATTCCGATGCAAATAGCATTCCAGCGATCTCTATATTTATTTATGCGGCTAACCTGACATCATTAGTCAAGAATGTCCACAATGATGTAGGGATCACTTAATACATATCGCCAATTCACATTTTTATTGACTTCTTTTGACGTTTTAGATTTGTGAAAAACAGTCTGCGGCAGCACTTCAATCTGGAATGAATTATAATTGGCTAGTTGACTATAGTAACAAATATTAATATATTTATCTGTAATGGGTAGCTTAACCTTTTTGTAAAAATAAATCAAGATTATTTATAATTTAATACATTAAAAACTAAGTCATGTATGTGACTTTAAACACCAGTCACGACGTTTGCATAGGTCGGTTGCGTTCCGAATCACGCTGCCCACCTTAATCGTTGTGATCACCGTAAGTGTTATTCGTACCGCACCCTTATACAGACTGCTTTTTTTGACGTTTACGACCGGTTTCAGTAAGTTGACGTCACACGCGACCGCTGACAGTAAGATAGCGTTTTACCGGCAAATTTAAAAATGAAAAATATTATTAGTGCTTTCTCCTTGAAAATGTGAAAAATTAATAATGAAATAGTAGTTTATGCAACGGTTGCATAATGATAGGCCTTAAAACAATAGTGCGGTTTTCATGAAACGAGCCGATAGGCGAGTTTCATAATAAGATCGGACGTGTGTTTTAAGGCCAAATTATGCAGAGTTGCATACATAACTTTATCTACACACATATTATAAATCCTCCATGATGGGTTCAGAAACAATATTTTCTGGCAACAAGTTATTTGTTGCAATCGTGGCTGCATATTTCCGATATCCGGCGCATTTTCACATCACACACACTCCGAGAAGACTACTTACTATTCATATTTTCAACTAAAATGTAAATTACAAACAACTTTTTCTATTCAATTCAACAACAATTCTACTTTCGTTCAGCAAAACACCAACATGGCGGCGATTCGATCCTCCGTCAAGACCATTTTTTTTTTAATCATAGACAAACGGATGAAGTCTCTATTCTCACGTCACTCGAGATCAAATATTGTGCAGTTTATATTAAAAAAACATACTGAATTGACGTTTCGTATCAATAACTTTTTTAATATCTATGGATACTAGAATAGAGAACCACTTGAATTTTGACAGCTGTTCCAAATTTAATCTCATTTCTTTACTAAAAACGATAAAGAAGTAATGTTATTTCTTTATCGCAGCACTGGTTTTTCCTAATTGGTTGTCAAAATGGTGGTCATTTCCTACGGTTTTTGATTGACCAATGGAGGTTTTATGATATGGGTGTAGATAAATATTTTTACATAATCTAAAATGAGCTAACAAGCAGCCAAAAATATTGTTTAAAAAATGGTCAAGAGCCGAATTATCTGAATCTCTCGGCTATTGAACCCACTAATTCAAGCTTTATCCGTCGCTTTAGTGAAATCATTGTGGCACCTATTCGCTGGCCTACACATAACACAAACAGATTTTAGGAAATATATATTGTTTTATTTTTTATGGTAAATTCCGATTGATCAATGGAAAATCTTAAGTAGGTACAGACATAGTAAAAGATTGCAAAGTCCAGAGTGAATATAGATATCACATGTCCTTCGCCCTTCTGCGGCCCTAACATGCAAGACACAAGGATAAGTTAAACCGTCTTATCTCTAAGTGCGTCTCTCTCACACTAGTGCCGACGAAAGAGATAGTCATAGAGATAAACGGGTTTAACTTATCTTTGTGTCTTGTATGTTAAGGCCGCTGCTTTTGGAATGTTTATAAATGAGTTGCGGTTTGTTATAATATAATTCGGGATCGGACTTCGTTGTCGTAATATAGGAGTTTATGTATATTTTTGACGACAAATCTTCTGCTTTTTATATCTTTGGAATATGCCAATAATAACATTGCGTCATATCAAAGCAATAGCGATGGAGTTTTAGCACATCTGTGTAATTAAGACTTATTGGGTTTGAGTCACGGGGATTTTTAATGCAAATACATTCAAAGCCTTGATCTTGGAACACAAACAAGCGTGTTTTGAATGCTAACAACCCCACAATAAACGCTTTACCATCTCACTCTAACGTATAACCGTGTCCCTCTCACAATAAGAGCAATAAGAACCATACTGAGAATATCACAGAGAGAAACCTGCAAGGAACACCTTATAGAACTGGGAATACTCAGTGTCCCGTGCCTGTATACTCATGTGGTACTCTCAGATTTGGTGAAGCACTTGCACGAAATTGAAACGATAGAAGAGAGAGAAAAGCGACTCGAAACTAGACGTAAGGACTTGCCACAGCGAATTACACCTAGACTCAAGATTGTCAAACATGCAGCAGGATATCAGGCGATCTATCTGTTTAATAAGTTGCCCGTTGATTTTAAGTCGATCTTGAGCACCAACGCCTTCAAAATAAAACTTAAGGCTTTTTTGCTGAAGAAGTGCTATTACTCTGTGGAGGAATTTGTAACGGATGCTACTGAACAACAACTGTAATGTTCATGTTTTTGGTAATCAATTATGTTGTCGCTTTTTTATATAATTATTATTTTTAAATTAGATAAACTGTAACTGGACATTTATTTGTATTGTTTTTGAAGATTATTGTAATTTCAACAAAAAATATTTTGTTTAATGAAAATAAATGAACTGAACTGAACTGAACTGAATATTGTTTACCACAATATTCTAATTTAAGTTATCACGACACAAATCGAGGTGTGGTAAACAAATAGATACGAGTGAAAAACAAAATGGCGTCCTAAATTACTTTCCTCGCTATCACGACAAACCACTTAGATAAAAATAGAAATAAACATTAGAACGCCATAAAAAAATGAACCATTCAAATTTCAACTTCGAGACGCGGCAACAGAGTTGAAAATAAATGTACTCATTTGAACTTATATCGTTTCGAATTTTAAGTATTAATACGACCTTCACGACTGAACTGGAAAGTAGGACGAACGTATCTACTTGGGAAGTTTTTTTGTTTTTTATAATGTAATTTCTTTTAAAAATATGAGTCTTCTATTGTTGAGTTGATATTTTGATAGGTAATATTTTAGGCCATTTTATCTGAGCAGACTAATAGACTAAAGCACTTCAATAGTCTAAGTACTAAAGAACCTATACTAATGTTTCTAAACTAAAATTGACTTAGCCGAACTCTTTTGTCATTAATTGCGTGCTTCTCTTGAGTCTACCAACTTTTCTGTCGACTCCAGTGGACTGTGTAAGCTGTACATTGGAATAAGGTATAATTTCAATTCAGGAAAAAAAATGGAGAAAGAAGGAATACTGGCTATTTTATCCATTTTTTTTCTAAATAAGCTGTGTATAGACTATTATTATTGTGTGAACAATAATTAGAATAGCTAAGTTCTACTTAATGAGTTTCTCATAGGCATGTGAAACTTCACGCAAGCGTGAAGGCACGGAGGGAGGCAAACCAGGAAACTGGAAATGGCCCATGAATCTGTACATTCTTAAGAAATTGCTCGGTAAGCAGCTTAAACTTCAGTTGTTTGAGTATACCGAATGGCGGTTTTTTTTTTTTAACATTTTAAATGCAAAAGTGTTTATTTGTCCCCTTTCACGTTATCTCTCTATCGTTATATACCATATCTCCTAATTTATGTCCAAAGTCATGCCGCCAAGCGAGTACAATCGTGTCGGAAAATGATGCCTTGGGTAGCGATTCTGAGAGGCTGGGTCTGGACGGTGTCACGAAGTGAACGATCTTTCAGTTCAAACGGTGCCTCATCCAACTTCCTCCCTCTCCATGCCTATTTACTCTTAGAGTAACGAAGCATTTCCTGGGCAATCGAGTTTCCATCAGGTGAGACTGAGGTCAATAGAAGCTCACCAAAAAGATGTCACATTGACGTATCGATTTGCATCGATGTTGCTTTATGCTACTGCTTTCATTATCATTATATATAATTGATCGAACGTGGCCACAAGTAGTCTTGTGGCTCTGCCCAACCCATTAGGGATTTCGGGCGTGATAATATGTATGTATGTATGTATGTAAATTGTTCCGACGAGGATATCCTGTAATGTAGGACCATCAAAAACACATGTAAAGTCGAAACCTCAAAATGTACCTTTTTTTGGTGAAGCAGCTATTTTATCCTAAGTAAAGCAATCCTAGGTGAAATTTTGGCAAAGTGATGTCTAAAATATTATCAACGGGTGCTTTAATTACGAAGAAATAGCTATTATAGCCAAAAAGGTGCATTTTGAGGTTAGAAACTTGTTTACCAAATAAGACAAGTATGGATGAATTCACTGTACGGTGGGTAGGAATACAATAATTTAAGGCGAGCAAGAAATTAAAAATTAAAACTTCATTACATTACATAACCTGACCAATCAAACTTCAGAAAGCGTACCCATCCTTCAAATAAAACATCTCGATACATTTCTCTTTACTTTCCAATCAATCTCCCAGCAATTAAACCGATTTCACACACTAAATTGCTACAGACAGTGACAAAAATCGATTTGAGTGAAAAGTCATTACCCCAGAACAATACGTGGTCATTACCAGGAGACAATGGCGCTCCCATGTGAAAGTGTCCGCCTCGAGCAAGGTGTTTAGACAGACAAACAAACATTGAAAGCGTTGTCTGAGCGGCAATAATGTTTGTAAATACAAGTACTTCTACACCGAAACGCGGGTCATGCGCGGAGGGGGTCGGAAGCAGGCCCACGTAAACAGTATCACGGGAATTAGTGAGATGAGATCCAAAAACTCAGAGATGCGATTCGGGGTTTCAACCCACGACCCACTGCACGAGAGGCACGTCAGACCACTAGGCTACCAATTCACAGGGTCATATTGAGCTGGTTTAATGTTTAGATGAAAAATCTTTCAAAATAAAAAGATCAGCAGTGACTCAATAATTAAATTCTCTAGATACGTTACGTACTGATGCTTTTAAATTAGCAGAGGGATTAGACTTGATGCGGAAGAAGGACCTGTTATTTTGACTCCAATAGGGATGTTTCCTGGGTAAAAAAAAACTAATTAGTCTGTCAGTTAGATTATAAAATTTAAACATGTATTTTTTGCTTTATCATATCAATCAAAATTGACAAAGATAACGTGCATCAAAGTTCGGGAGTGGAGGCTCATGACGTCACTTAATGATAAAAAAGTGTGCAAAGTCGTGACGTCACGCAGAACTGCAACGCACTATTATCTTCGTAATTTTTTGTTTAATTGACAAAATCAAAAATACGATTTCAATAGTCTTTAATAATGTAAATGAAGGACTAAAGAGATTTTTTTCAGGCAACTAGCCTATTGGGTAAAACTTTTATCCAGCAGTGGGCAAAATTATTTAAATTAAATAATAAAGCTTTATCAAATCGTAATATAATTTAAGTAGGAACTATCGTTGACCAGAATCAAACTAGCAACCTGAGAAAGGAATGGATGTGGACAATGGAGGCGCCGCTCCCACGTGAAAGTGTTCGCCTTGAGCTTCAGTGGCTTGTTTGGACAATGGACAAACAAACATTGTTAGTAGTTGTTAGGGTTGTGTTTGTGTAAATAATAATAAAGTTTTGACTTTATCTTTATCCTTACTAATATTACAAATTGAATTATTTTGAGGGAATAGTGCTAAAAAGGACAACGTCGCAAATGCGAGTAAAATTATAAATAGTATTGCTCTTAAGGACTCGAAGAATTTCTATGATTAAGTACTTGAATAACACACACAAACAAAAAATACAACTATAAGAATATGAATATCTAATAGACGGAACTCCGCAACATAGCATAACTCCGCACAGGGGCATAAAATAGATATTATGAGTATTATCCTTCATATGATTATTCTATAGACAAGCTGCCACCCCGGCTTTGCTCAGGAAAGATCTCAAGAGGCACGTTCCCGACTTGATCGACAAACACCATCACAGTTCATCCAATATGCATGAAATGTTTATAAATAGTACACAAAAACCTTCCTCGAGAATCAGTCTATCTATAAGTGAAAACCGTATTAAAATTCCTAGAGAAGTTTAATCCTAGATTAGTTCCTAGATTAGACAGACAGGACGAAAGGATGGCAGGGGAATTTAATTTATAATATATAGTGACTAACCTGAAGGCACATTCTTTAAGGACATACTTAAGTAATTATAATTTTAATCAAGTCGCTCTGTAATAATGTTGATGCATAAAAATTACCAGCCCTACTGTGAGTGACTAACGCTCCTGTGAATTTGCTTGAATAGGTTTATTTCTGATTGATTTCTGTCAGCAGATTGTTAATTAGCTAGATTTCTGAGCAAGAAATGGTGTCAAGTATATTTCTCAGTATTCTTGACTATTTTTATTAACCAAGCTTCCGGGTTCCAGTTTATAATTGTGATTGTGATTAAATAAACATTTGGCAGTAGCTATTAATAAATATAAGGCTTAAAGAAAAGCTTCTAGTAAAAGGAAACTGAGCATCAATCGTCAGAGTTTTAGCTACAAATAATGACTATAAATGTTAATGAAAAGTGAAACACAAAGACGCGGCGTCGTCCGCACTTACGATTGAGAAACTAATGAAGTAATGAGTGTGAATTGCGAAGCATCATTCCCCGCAAATTGAGCAGGCGCTAAGTTTCCAAGTAAAGAATCTATCGTCTATAATACATGGTAATGACAAAGCGCACGTCATTATCTGGGAAGGTAATGAGCATTTGTCAATCCCATCCCGTAGTACAGGTGCTGATGATATCCTCCATAGGATATCGCAAATGATACGTGATTATTGGCTATGAAGTTGTCTAAGGTATTTTAATGGGAACTAAATGATGCTAAACATGTTTCTATTTAATAATATGTTCGACATAAGTCGTGACTACATACTTCATGAATTCATGATGTCAGTAAAACAATACTAATACTAAAATACTTTCAAATCTACAACGCGATTAGCATTGTTTTTTTTCCTCCATGTTATCATTATCCTACTTCTGATTCGGCGAAAATGGCGGATAACAAAAAACGAAACGAGGGTTTCATTTCAATAATCCTGCGTCAACACAACACCGTCGATTGGACGATGCCGGTGAATGTGAGTCACAGAAAAGAAAATTAAGCGAGCTAATTAAATGAGTACCGAAAACGGAGCCCGAAATAAAAAAAAAAACATTTATTTTCGGCTTACATATACAAAGTTGACTTTATCGCGGTGCAATAGGTGCTACACCAACAGCACGGGCATTGCTAAAACTTGGGAGATCTTAAAAACGGACCCTAATACGTTGTAATAAGTAGTAAGTATCATAATCGCACGCTTGCCAATCGTCCCACATATTGTTTCGTAAATGTCAAGAGACCAAAGCGTGAGGCCATTAGAACAATTACAATTTGGAGAAGTAGGCCATCTCCCAGGACGTTAGTTGTCATGATAACACAGATGGATGCGTAGTTTATTATAAACAGTAAATGGGAGGACTAAAATGATGAGCAGCAGTCGTTATTATGAGAAGTGTTGTTAATTTGGTACGGGAAACAAGGTTAAACATCTGGCCCCGTTTGTGATCCTCAGGCACCTTCTCACTACTCATAGCTATACCTTGATGAGTAGATAGTGCATATATTTCTTACCATAAATAAATCATTTATTATCAGTAGTTCACAATGCAAGTAACCAGATGTTTTTGACTGTCTGGTTTCATATCCAATGTTTTAAAAGCTTATAGGGTTTAAATAAATAGTTACTTATTATAACGTTATAATGACTTAAGTTAGTTTGTTGACCCAAATCTAAGGTCACTATATATTTGTCTTTATTATTATTAATATGATATGGATCTATTTGTCCTACATTTTGCATTATCCTTTGTTTAACCCTGTCACATTCGTCTCACTTAGTTTCATTTAAAGTAGCACACTGTCAATATTATCATCATTGTGTACGCTTTCCTAAATATCAATAGAGTTAACTGTGACGACCTCTGCACACATCAATCATTTCAATGATTCGTATCGCCGCCAATTTCAATGATGTATACTGGCTCCATATCCCATTGCGTATGCATCAGAGTACAACACTAACTTTTCTAATCTAGTGGTCAAAACTTGAACTAACATCGCCGCATACTGAACTCACATCTACCGTTAGATCGTAGCGCCACTTTCACCGCTTCCGATAAGTTTGTTTAACACCAACAACACTTCGTTTTGTCCGAAACTGGGCTTCGGCAGGACAAAGAGTAACCCGGATTCGCAATTTAGCTTTTGCATGTCCTTTGGCTGTACGAACAGACGTACACACATTGCTACATGCGTGTACGAATAACCGAAGCAAATCATCTCCTCAAATCTAGATTGAATAACATCGCCAATTCTATATCTAATTTAATAAGATAAAGAAGAAATATTCCAAGAAATTGCTTATAACAAACACCCTGATCATAACAATTCCTTAGTATACGATAAATTACCTTAACCCACACGTAACTTTCAACAAAAGAAATCTATTGACCCTATTAAGCAAATGCGGTGACATTAGAAATCTCCAGTACATTGCGTCAACGCGAGCTGAATTCGCAATAAGTGGCAGATAACATCTGCTCATCATCCATTCTTGAAGCACAAAGCTTAGAAAATTACGAAAATTCAATTTATTTAGACATAATGAACTGTGGAAAACTTTGGGGCAGACCTTTGTCCAGCAGTCGATATCCCTGGGTTTAAATAATGATAATAACAGTTCTTGAAGTCAATATGTAAACGCTGAGCAAGAGGCATTTACCTTTAGACCTTTATGATTATACAAAAGCAAAATTAATAATTAGACACTAGAATTGTAAAACAAATTTCCTTCCGATATTTTTAAACTGTTTAATTGTGTTAGATTAATAACACTTGACAGTGTTATGATGATGGAAAACCGAACCAAATACTTATAAGTATTTGCTAAATGCATTTGTATTCACTAAATTTATAGCATCAGAGCCCAGTCTGCCTTATCATGGGATTAGCTTGTCTAACTGCCATAACAATTGACTAATCATTGCAAGGACTTTTTCATCTAGTGGACTAAATTTAGCCAAGTCTACCTCGGCCTTTGCCTTGACAATTACGACTATCCATACCTACGTAAACTTATCAGTCGCATGAAAATTCGCAACTACTGCGTTAAGGATGACTAGGCTTCAATTTACACAGCAACAAAAAGCGAAGCTCTTTATAGTAATGTATTCTTGAAGCGATTGAATGACGTTTATCGATGAAGTCATTCTCAAAATGCTTTTTTGAGTAGACAAACAAAATATAAATTATAGTATCAGGGCAGGGCCTGTATTCGAAATTGCCTAAACGAGATCGCAATAAATTTTTCTACGATATGGTAGCTCTTATTCATTTGACTGCAAAGGCAACCGCATTGTTAAACCATCGCGATATCTATCGCTTAGGCAATATCGAATAGCCGCTATTCGAGTACTGTGTTGAACCACGTAAGTAATGGACAGTTAAAAAGCATTCGAATTTAATACTGTATATACTCTAATGTTATAAGCAAAGAGATAATGGAGTATAAGGCTTTAAGTGCGGCTTAATTTTTGATGGAGCTTATATTACTGAATGTAATAAAACGCAAAGAGCGAAATTAGCTAAGCTAGTTATACCTGTTCAAAATGATGTCATTTCGCATGTTTGGGGATCCAAGCTTGATGTTGACTAAACCTAGGTGATAATTATGTCATAGCAGTAATACCGTCATCATGTGAAAACACAAGTCACTTGACAAAATTATTTACAAAATTAGATTTTTTGATTTTATTAGTACTTATGTAATACACGCGTAAATTCGGCAAATACTTTAATATTGTATAATAAAATATGACTTTGACAGTTATTTGCACTAAAAATATTTTAAAAATGCACATTATGTATTACAGAACACTTTAGTGGCAATTTCTATCCAGGTATATGTTTGTCAAGAGCTATTTTGGTCCGCATATGATCTTAAATATATGTATCCTTACGAGGTTACGCAAACCGTTGTCGTTATCGAAATCTATCGGAAATACTGCTTCTTGCCGATACAAGTAAAAGGGACCGAGCGATAGTTTTCAATAACGAGAACGGTTTGCGTAATCTCTTGGTAATGATACAGCCAGACAAAATAAGAATGTATCTGTTAAAAGAGGTAAAATTCTACCTCCCGTCGCGCTACCGTTCAAGTTCAAACAGATTTCTAACTGTAACACGCAGACATGTTCGCTTCATTAATTTGAAACCTTAGCATCGGGTAGTCGAAACCATCGAACGTGACACCACCGTTACTGACCACATAAAAAATATCATCTGTCGTCTTAGTGGCGGTAGCATCATTACCGTTGACCCTAATAATCTTATTCCAGTGTCACTTGAAGATACCATTATAATATTTGTTGGTGAATGGTAATGACAAATGATTAACGTCAGTTACGTTGGGTGCACTGAGGATAATGGTTTGATAAGCTAAGTGATTACCCGGTAGCCGAAACGTGTCGGTTATCCGTTGGCGAATTTTATGGGCATGACGATTAATTGCGTACGTGTGAAAGGTTTTATGCGTTGCCATCAGATTACCAGGAAGCCAGAAAGTAGAAAGGAACTAACGGGCTGTTTCTTAGAGCGCCCACGTATGGGGCCACTAGTAGCGGCCACTAAAGGCGACCACCAGTGGTTAAGTCAAGCGACTAGACGCTGCCGCCAATCGCAGCCACTGGTGGGCCGGTAATCGACAGAGGTCGGACCTGTTTGGTGTAAAAATAGAAAACTCTTGGTTTCGTTATTGTTAATTATTCGCATTCGGTATGTTGGTTACAGCAAGACTGAACTTCAGACACGGGCGGGGAGAAACCGGCGACTGTGGTCGAGTGTGTGCAGAAGGCGAGCTACCAAACGCGATCACAAGTACGCGCTGACCAATCTCGCAACTTGTGGCTCGGACGCGGCCACTCGAATGCTCAGTTTGCACAGATGCCATACAAAATGTATGAACAATCTCATCCGCAGCTTGTGGCGGTCACTAGTGGCTTTGTTGTGGCCGCCACTGAACGCGACCACTACGTGATTAAGTCAAGCCGCCAGACGCTGCCGCTAATCGCAGCCACTAGTGGCTGGATGCGGCCACCAGTTGCTGCCACTAGTGGCCCAGTATGCAGTCGTTCTTAAAGTTTATTTGCTTCAACACTGCGCTCAGTAAATTATATGGCTGTTCTACGCGTTTCTAACACATGCAGGTTCTAGGTACTAACATTAAAATAAAAGTACACCATGGTTGCGTCAATCGAGGAACACAGTCTCTGGTCAAATCCAAAAAGCATTTTAGTACCATGTCATAAGAGTTAATATGACTTTGTCTTTTGATTGTACATAACGTCAAAATGCCGTAGACCATTTGAGTCGGTTAGATTGGATCGTGCCATTAATTCAAGCGACATAATTTACTAGTGACAGAAGCGACTGACTCAACACCAAACTGGCTCTTAAGTAGCGCAGTTGATATGACACGTGGTGAATTACCGTTGATAAAGATCTCAGTTAAATTGATGGAATAAATGGTGGAACTGCCAAAATCCCTACCTAAAACAAAGTACTTCTTTTGCTATACATAATAATTGCATATTATATGACACAAATTATTATATTAAAAGCTTAAATATAAGCCCTACCCTTTCACGTAACTATCACAACTTGAAAGTTACGTGAAAGAAGAGGAAAGAGAAGGTGGTGCCTCTGGTAATGACACCGAGTACATGGCAAATTGGTATATAGGTAGGTAATGGTAGTGACAAAATCGTCCTTTATTGAATAATATAACTACGCTGCGAATTTTGTAGAAAAATATACTGGAAGGCCGTCTAAAGCATTAGCTATGTTGTTTGAGGTTTGAGTTAGAATAGTAAAATACTTGAGAAATTCTTAGTGAAGATTATTGCTTTAAAATTGTCCCATAGTCTCAGAGTTTCATTACGAATGTAATAATCATAATGTCTTCCAAAAGATCATTTCACTCTCAATCCAATCCTATGAAACTCAACTCTTAAATAACAATATTACTAACTATACGTCACTTCTTTGTCAAATATGAATTCGAATAATTGGTTACACGCATAATATATTGATATAATTCTTACATCCGTCATCTTGAGCGTATTCCCTTTCACTATGATTTTACTATTTTTATTAGACTTTCTATTTAATACTTTACGTGTTCCTTATTACGTAACGTCATATCAATTGGCGTTGCGTTATTAATGAGGTAATGGAGATTTGCTCATTAGCTAATAAAACGAAACTTTAGCCAGTATAAAAGACTCCCTTCAAAAATCCCGTGAAACTGATTAAATTTCACTGTAAACATAAATAATTTGAGTCTCTTAATAAATCTCTTTTATATTGTTAACTCTCACCAAATTTGGCAATCCTAGACACATTGGAGACTACTAACTTAATTTTTGGTGCTAGGACTTTTTGAATTTATTAAGCACATCACATACCGCAATGTTACCTATTCAAGTGCTTATAGCAATGTTATCCAAACCAATAAAGCAAATAGATTTCAGCCAATTTCATAGCAAAGTTGTCGCCATTAACTGATCTTAAAATCTCTATCAGACGTAATAAGTTAGTACTTATAACAAGTGGCCGTCAAGTATAGCCATAGGACATGTCGTAACAAATTACGCAAGCAATGTAATTGATTGTTCCATGGACGCACGCATCGCATTCTTTCGATCTCTATCGCTATTAACTAACTGTCATAAAGATGTTAATGGGTCGGTCGAGCGTGGATACGCAGTTAGTTAATTATTCTTTTGGATTTGTTAATAAGCACCACCCACGATATCAAATTATTATTTAGGTACAGATAGCCTACAAAAGTAGGCAGGTTCCCCTCCCTTTGACCAACGGTCGTTGGCCTAGTTTCATTCGAACTAATTTAGTTTTTCCGAACCCTACATTCCTAATATTAAACTTAACCAAACCTAAACGCTGACAGTGGAAGCGGCGCTAAGACTGGACGTATGATGCGAGCAATGAAACGAAAAAATGGACTTAGGACATATGGAACTGTCGAACTGAAAAGAAAAAGAAAGCAAGGTAAGCGATCTGCCAGGTGGTTGGAGGAGACATGCCAAAAATAGAGATTAATGGCGTAAAATGTAGGAGGATTATGTCAAGAGAAAACCTGACAAACAGAATAGGGGTCCTGATGTCATACTCTAACAAAAAATTGAAATGGTAAATATGCAAATGTGTATTATTATAAGTAAGTAACTATTTCTATTTTATTTATTTATAACCTAGATGCTAATTTTTTTTAACAGAAAGATTTTAGCAGAAAACACCTTTAGGTCAAAGACGATTATAGGCTTCCCGAATTTTGGAAAATTTAAATTTTCTACTGATACTTAATAAATTACTAAAATAGCTTGTCAACTTAAGCAACTGTCAACTTAGCGCAGTGGCATAAAAACAAATTTAAAAAGTTATGAATATTCAAGGCAAAGTTTTTCGTTTGAAGCATTCTAGCGCCATAGATATAATAATAGTGGCTATTGATGCATCTGAAGTTGCTATTGGGGCTGTAGTTAAGCACTTACTGTGCCCACCATTGCGTACGCGCAGCGCACCTAAAGGTCTTTACTGATCTAATAAAAAGGTTATCCAAGTTTGTGGATTTCTTCATGTGCTTTATTGAGATCCGATTATCAGCAACCTTGACAATATCGAATTTTTCGTTCAATATTCGTCAACAAGTGAGGTAAATAGATACTGTGGGCGCTCAGCCCTCGGTAGCAGCTGTATGGGGATCGTAAGACTTGTTCTGCTCTTGTGAGCTAAAATAAGAACTCCTTCTTTCTTCTTGGTAAAACTATTTATTCAGTAGGGGCACACGTGTTGTCGACTCGGCTCTCTAGCTTACACTGTGTCTTTAGTTACATGTCAGCATGCAACAAAACAGCATGCAGCATGAACATGTCGTTCCTACTAAATTGAACTTCATAATTAAAAGCGAATAAGACGTTTTAGACGATATCAGCACTCAACCAGACACATTAAATGCCAAGTACAAAAGATTGCCCAAGCAACTACCTTAATTTGGATCACCTAAAGAAGAGCCAATAGCTATTACAAATGAATTTGTAACCATTAGAGTACTCGTAATCCAACGTAACATTATGAATGAACGTCTTATTCATTCGGAAAGAACCGCTGATTCATTTTCGATGTGAAATTCACCGAATCATCGGATAATGAATCGAATAGTTAAAAAAATCGGACTCGGTTTTCTTTTTCACGTTAATTATTAACACTTTTGATTTTAATAACCTTGACGAATGGGTGAGAACGTGGATCTTTAGTTGAATATTTGAGCTCAGCTTTGTTGTGGAATTTTATACTCTTATCAGGCTGTGCTTAAGACCTGATATCATACTTAAGTAAGGTTTTTAGTACCAGAAAATGGCTGAGCCTATTAATACGAAAAGCCGGTTTTGTGCACTTGTTAACATTATCCGATGACATTTTGTCATTGTTTTAATACCGATTATTTTAATGTAACATCTTTTCACATACTTTTACTCACACATCGGATATTTAATCTTGGTCTCATCTCACTCGTAGTTCCAACGAACGCATCGATTGTGGCTTAAACCGATAATTTCCGAAGTATTACTTTCGGCATGGTATAGCTGAATCGCTTTGGGGAAGTATTCGTGACTGTAAGTAATGGTGTTGTGTTAATTTTGTGTTCCATATTTAAAACATGAATACGCCCACATTTATAGTTTTTCAAATCTACTCAAACATATCAAATTGCTTTCCCGAAGTGACTTTTTTATACCTGGTACTCGCTCAACTTTATTTTGATTAGTTCCAAAGGGTAAAACCCTTTGGAAGCGATCGTCATGAAATGAAGACAACTGAAAGGTGATATCTTATATCTATTTCTGTACATATATGCAATCATAATATTAGTCGACATTTGTAAATTATACTATACATCTAAAGATAACGTAGTCGACCGAGCTAACGAAGCGTTCACCTCTACAGGTCGCATTTTCCAATCAATTCTCGTGAAATTTTGTGAGCGGGTTCGAGAATTATATAGATTGTTTTAACGATTCAGTTTTTCAAAATTTTTCAAATGGCGGAGATATGGGGGTTTTTGCAATTATAAACTGATTTACGGTGTTGGTAAACTGACCGCTACCCCGTACCTATGTCGATGTATGGGGATAACAGTTAACCAATGGCAAAGTTAAGTTTGTCACAAGGTCTACAGCTCACGGCGCCACTAGTTTTTATTATTAAGAGATATTTGAAAAAAACCTAAGAAGTATCTACAACACTACTCTCACCAGCTGACTTGGGTCGAGTTTAAAATCAGTCGAGCTCTCACACGTTTTCATTAAACAGTTTTGAAGATATCTACTTATATTTTGGTGGCTTTTTCAAACTGTATTTTTCTAAATTGCAATAAATTAAAAGTAAATTGTTTACGTAAATAACGGTTACTCCAGACGGAAACGTTAATTTGCTAAGTCTGTAAAACCTCATTCAATCTACCGTCATCAGCTATTATTCCAGTTTCCTTACACTTTCGATCCCAATGGCTAATCGATTCTGAGCAAACATCTGAATAATCTCCAACCAATGAAGGTAATTAGAGACGGGAGAAAGTGTCGGCGTGCGTGATCGCCGCAACCAATCGGATATCACGGTACTCTCGATGGTGATATCTCACAGCCAAGTATCGATTTATTGGTTTATTGATCAGTCATTGATCGTTAAACTACTTGAAGATGCATTGACAGATATCAAACATACGTGTGTTAGATAGGATAGGGCGCATAGGGTCCCGTTCGCAATAGTCCCTTCGTCACTTTCGCAAAATTTTCCTTCTACAATATTATATAATGTAAAAAGTTTCCTCAAGTTGTTTTTCCTTCATCGAAATTCTCGTGGTAAGAGGTGTGAGTGCATTTTAACCCGCGACGCTCTGCTCGAGAGGCCGCGCGTCAAACATTAGGCTAACACTGCATTAAAATATTATGCGGGTAGGTAAAATGTAGCCATTAAAATAAAGCAAGTGCCTGGAGCTAGGGAAGCCAGGCACTATAATCTACAAAGCTGTTCAATTACGCACAGCAGATGAGTTCCAGCTGCAATAATCTTTTATTTTGTTCACTATATATCTACAGGAACGTTCCTACTTTCATGAAAGCAGAATATAAACTGCGGTTCGCTTATTAACCGTTCCATTAGTGTTGGGTTAACCGCAGGAATTACAAGTAGAGAAACAAGTTATGAAAACTCAATTACTTTTAAACAGTCACCGCCTTTGATTTATTTATTTATATTTGGGACATCAACAAAAATTAAGTACAAAACATTGGAAACTGTATACATCAGCACTATAAACATAGCTAATAATAGATGACCACAATAATATAAGAAAGTGGAACAAGATAATATTATTATGTACGTAGCTTAATTGATTCGAGACTGACGCTATCAGGGCCTCCATTTGACATGGTATATTCATATGACTTTATTTTACTATGTCTTTATCTTAACTACTTTGCAAACTTTACATTGAATAGAAAACGACAAAACATTTAGTTTCCATAACAATGGTTGGTCTCTATCACTTAGATCGTCGAATACGCACCCAGTTTTACATACAGTAAACAGTACAGTATTCTTATTGTTAAAGGTTCATTGATTTCATGCCAGACTACCTCACGATTTTCCTACATATAGTCAAAACCAGGAATAGCTATCTGCTATACTGCCTTTACATTTAAAATTTGCAGTTAGTTGCGTTTATCACATAAACATCACTTAAGTGTCGATTACAAAACTATCGACAGCAATGTTTACCTTAAACAACATCATCGCCTTCACGCTCGAATCATAGCATGCGATTTCAGAACATCCGAATGCAAATACCCAATAAAATTGCGGATGGCAAACGCACCCAAGGTCCAGTAAAAGTATCTCCCGAAGAAGGTCGTGGTACTTTTACATCGCAAGGTGACGTTACACAACTTCACACGCTTCTACCTCAGCGTTAGCGTCGCGTGAGTCTTCGCTCGTGTCTGCGTACCATAACCGATCGAACAAGGGAAATGGTGCGGAAGAAACTGTCCTTTACTTTCCCAGTGTCACAATGTTGAGAGCATGTGAGAAAAATCGACGGGCAACTTTCTTAAAGTTGTATGTCGCTATTGTGTTGATCAAATTTCAACTTAATTGTAATATAATCAACGAGGGTTTTGAAACTTTTGTTTGAGTAAGATACGAGTTTTAGTTAGTAGTCAGTAGAAATGACGACGTTTTCTAATGGGCGGAGGAAGTCGATGACAAGCGAAGTAAACACAATGTAGGTATCTACGGATGCTATGTGTCTAACAAAGGATCGTAAATCTTAGCGAAACGCAGATAATTTGCGACAATTTGCGCTGCAAATTATTACACAAAACCTATTCCGTGTAAGTTTCGTTGCAAAAAGTTCTTGAAATTAATTGGCAGTAAATCGATTTGATTGAGGCCTGAGAATTTAATACAAAATTTCAAGGTGATCTGGAATCAAATTGATTTTGTAATTGCGGCTGAACAAGGTAACTTTGCATATTAAAACAAACCCGCTCTATTACTGGTCTAGTTAAGGTAGCCGTCAAATTGAGCTGTCGAATAATTTCGTGGGTTATAAATGCTTATGACTATTAAATTATGGATTGAATTATAAGGCTAACCAAATAGGTAGACCTCTAGCTTGTATCTGATTACATATGGGTTGATGTTTTTGATATTATGGAATGATAAATTTTAACATCATCGGTAATGGTCGAGGTATGTAAATTTGGTGATAGTTTTGACAAGTCGGAAATCCTTGTCTAATTGAAGTGAAAGATTTCAAAACACTTATGTCAGAAACAATTTCAAACAATGTTGAACCATTATTTGGAGGTTATCGGAATTTGTAAAGGGACAGGTTGTTAAGGAAATTTACATAGCAAAATCTATTGGCTAAACAATAACGTTAAGCTATCAAATACTTACGCAAAGCCTATACTCATTTTTCTTCGAAACAACGACACGAAAGATGGGATTAGGAAATTGGGAAAGTAGTGAGCACGTATTGCAACGTTACGAATATTTCGCCACCTTCAGGAGCGCTATTCCAGCGTTGTCACTGTACGGGTACAGCATGTCTTATCTAACGAATGAAATCTATGATCTCCAGGGCATTCCAGAGAAATTACGCCAATTAGCACAGTTTACGACGCAACTGTGACGAGTAACTGTGTTAGTTAGTTAACACGCTATTAATGTAATTCCTGGATTCCAGTTAACTGTAAAGTTACCACTAGTCTTGAATAAGGAGTCAGAATATAAAATAGAACCGCTGACACCTAGAGTTATGGTTCCAAATTTCCTCCAGTCTACGTGCATTACTACGGTACATTTTCAGCTTGAGCTCTTAAATAATTGGATCATAACAAAAGAATTACGCTACTAAAAGGAATCTTAACTAGAGATTGGACCGCTAACCGATTAGTCAGTAAAACCGACAATTCGGCGTATTTTCTAGTTGGTGACTATTCGGCCAAATTATTGACGAGTAATCGGTAATTATTTAAGATCAAAATGAATATATATATTTTAATATTGAATACAAAATCCGGAATTTCACTTATTTAAAAAAAAAAAATTTTCTTACAACAGGAATCATTAAATGTAGCCATTATTTTTCTGTGCAATATGCATAAGTCGAAACCCGCTGAATTCATGCAAATGAATGCGAAATAGTCGGGATTTTCAAAATGGATTAGTTAGCTAGTCGGCAAAAACCGTAGTCGGCTCATCTGTAATCTTAACGATTTGGAAAAAGTACATGAAAATAAGAAATTGATGATAGACGTTACTGATTTACAGCAAATGACCAAGAATCAAACTGAGACGGAAACTTGGAAAACGGAATAGAAGAAATAGGAGAAGTTTTTAATCCTACAGTAGATATAGGCCTTATAATATGAGCAATAACAAAACTTTTTTTAACACAAAGTTTTTTTCATCAATAAATCGGTATAGGTATTTATAAAAATAACCAGTTGAAAACACTAAGTACCTATACACTAAGAAAACACATAACCGACTAAATATAGCTCTTACCTATGTGTGCATTCATGGGTGTCCACGAGCCATACTTTACCAGTAAAGTAATAAGGTTTAGGTATGTTAACACACGAGAAGGTAAATTAGCATGTGCAGTACACGACATTTTAGCATCTTACTGTTTCATTTATCTATTGGCTTTGTATATTTTCTATTGAATAAAGGTACCTACTGAAGGCGAAACTGGTATGCCTTCTTTGTATTGAAAAGGTGACGATAATATACATGTAAATTGTCAACTCGAATTTGAACGAGCAAAGTACAAGTTTGTATGTGCCATTGTTTAAATTTCCTTATTGACGTGACGCATTCGGTTTTGCAAGTAAATTTGCCTTTAGGGACATAACTGATGTAGAAACAGCACTTCAAAGATTAGCTACAGGTAGTATAGAATAAGAGATACAATGAGGTCTCGGCAAGCTGACTAAAGATATTGGTACCGTTGAGCAAACTGAGTGAGAGGGACGCAGTTACGTCTTAAAGTGACAAACAATATACTGCTCAGATGTTTCTTTTCGATTGACAGACCTGTAAGGAAGAACCTTTTAAGAAGTAACTCAGTTAATAAGAACGATCAAAGAACTATGGACAAAAATGAAATTAATTAACTATGAGTAAATTATAGGTACTGTTTGTTTGGAGTCTAAAGTAAACTGATGTTATTTTTGTAAGCTTTTAACAGCTTTTTAGTTCGAAAAGCATGCGCTTGAAGTGACATTTGAATCTCGAAATAGTGATTACTTAATTGGACTTAATTATCAGTCAGTGGCTTCATCAATTGATCTCCTTATATTTGGCTTTAAGTGTATTTCTACTGATAGCCCGCGACTGTTTTCGCAAATATGCCACGCATCGCGATAATATGCTGCTATATTATCGGGATGAAAGTTATCGTATGCTTTAAGATGTGGTCTATGTATCTGACAAATTTCATTAAAATCCATCCAGCCCTTTGTGCGTTATTGTGGAACAAACAGTCAGATATCGACATAAACTTTCACGTTTATAATATAAGAAGGTAAGGATTATTCCGCCTTTTCAAGGCAAATTGTGTGTGCCTGTACATACGAGTAGGAAGGCGGAATAAAAATTAAGTTAATCCTATGCCCAAAACATTTAAATATACGAATTGCATGTACCTAACACTAATTATCTTCGTCACCCATCACACGCTAAATAGCGGCCGCGACCTCTCGTAAAGCTGAGATCAACATAGCAAATTAGCACGACAATCGGCGCGCGAGTCCCGTTACGAATCTCATTCCGATATAACGGGCGGCGGGCGGCGGGCAGTGACCCGGAGTCGGTTAAGGGGTTTCACATGGAAATAGACATAAGTATATTCGATGGTTGCTAGTTGATGGTCAACACTGTAATTGCAACTTTATCACGTTTAGCGTTTTGAGCGTCTAATTTCGTATTATTTTTTTCAACTCCTTGCGGTTTAGGGCGCATATTAACCGAACTTCTGAATGTGTTGAACTTAAATCAAATGTTTAGGTATTTTGAACACTAACTATCCTTTAATGTATTAGATTCGTTGTTGCATGACACTGCTAGTAAAAGCGTTAAGCATGATATTTTTCTTGCCGTATATGCATTAATTCCTGATTAATTCGCAGCTGCTGATAATCATTGGGAGTTAATCTATAGACACATTTAACCTACATAAGCTCGAATACTGTATAATTTAGATGGAATCGAAACTGTGCATATATTAGATGTGACACACACTCACAACTTATCATACAAACGCGTTTAATATCTTGTTAAAAATATCAGTAGCGACTAAGCCATAGTAACTAGAACTAAAAATCTGTACTGTTTATATACCTTTATTGTCATTTGCTGTTGATGTCCTTATAAAATAAATAAATAAATAAACATTGCAATCAATAAACAACTTCAGAAACTGGGCAAAATTCTTACACAAGATCGCCATTCGCATGACAGATTCTTCCATCCCATGTTCCATGGGCAATTTTCAATGAGCGTAACTCGCCATTTTCGAGTTGAAAGTCGTAACTCCCTCGAGAAATGGCAATGTCCGGTTCGGACAACCTGTCGGTGGAATGCGGCCCAAGGCTGCATGAAAGTTCCAATCGGAAACCATCGATTGCTAGTCGTTGCGTTGGAACAGCTGAGCACATCGATTGTTAAGTCGATTGCGTGTGCGTCGTTCAAGTAGAGGACTTTATTCATGGGGTTAAAAGCCAGGGTTTGCACTTGCGTAAAAAATACACGGATCATTCAATTTCTCTATAATTCGGAATTCTAAGAATTCGGAAATGAATAAAAGTTTTCGTGATTCATAATAAATCTAAAGACATATTGAACGAACTTGAATGTAATTGATTTGATATCGTCTCTATAAGATACTTTAATTTTATTATGTAAAGTTCCTTACAGTCAGCTTTAAATTACCTTTAAATTCACTGATTGTAAAAATAAAAGCTACCTCATTTGCCCTCACTGACCTCTCATTCGCCAAAGTTAGGTAACACTTTTACTGAATAAATGAGTTTGGATCGATGTAACAAATTTTCTGAGAACTGTCAAAGTTCCTATCCAAGCAAAACAATACGTATTCCAATTCAATAAGGACTTCGAGCATCTCCTGAAGTCCAAAGATAACTTGGTAGACCTGTAAGAGCAGACAAAAATGAAAGATTTATCACGGAATGTGTATCGATTGAGTCGCGTGAGTTTTGATGGATCGCGCATGTCATGAAAGATCGGAATCGGAAGAAAGTAACCGATTTAAATTCTCAACGCGAGAAATCGATGCTTGAACAATTGGATAAGCGACAGTAAGACTGACTTGAATGGGCTTGTTTTCCACGTTTTCACTTAACGTAAAATTCGCCTCTAACTTTTCCTCAAATATTTTAGGAATACTTAGTAGTATATCTGCTTCTGAATTAATTAGTGATCGGAAATCGGAAGGACAGTGTGAAGGACTGGTGGTTTCTACCTCCTATTTAGTAGCGAAATATTTTAGTGGCTGGTGGATTTTTCTAGCGGTTTAGTAAAATTCCGTTTAAACTTTAAATTACAGAAAATGCGATCACTCAGCTACTTACACGTCTCGAAATATATTCTTTCTACTTTCTTAAAAGTTTTTTAGTAGTAATACTTTTACTGTATAGGCAACATTGATCCATCAGAATGTGACCACTACCTTTCGCACGCTTTGAAAAGTGACAGATGCTTAATATGCATGCGCGCACATTAAGCGCTCGTCCCTTTCGCACCCGCATATTAGTTAAAAAGTGACAAATGATTTATGTGCGCAATAAAAGCAAGTGTGCTGTCAGAGAGCTGACAACGAATCAAAATGATCAGTTTCTTTATATACTCAACGTATACATATTAATAAAGGAAACTAATATCATAAGTACTAATAATTGATTTCTTTAGTAAAAATAAACTATTATTTTTAGTGGAAATATTATCTGTGGTTTCGTCGCTAGGACCATTTTTTTGTTAGTGGTTTTCTGGTAGTTTTAGAAGTTGAATCTGGTGGTAGTTTAGCTTTTGGCAACACTGCGGAAGGATCAGCAGCAATACTATTATAATTATTGTATAATGTGTATTCTAAGTATATTCACTTGACAACGGCTAACAATTATATCTGTAAAACCAAACTAAATCAAAGAAGAACCTCACTCCTAAAATTCTTTCTAATCTAAAAATAATAAGGTAAATGAGACTTTACCGTTTTCTGACGACTGTCAGGAAATGGACTTATTTCCTGTTTAACAAAACTTATTAGATTGAAATAAGCGGACCTAAAATAAAAATATTTTCCAATTTTATACACTTTTGACAAACGTTTGTTTTGTAGCACTTTGTCTTTGATTTCAGTGTTTTTGTGTCATTGAAATTGTTATCATCTGATTGAAAGACTTACTGCTGAGTTTCTTGCGTAGCTTCTTCTCAGCAGACGTTAATCTTTGAAGTGCTGCTAGATTCAGACATGTGAAAGAACCCGTGTGACCTACTTGCAATAGAATTTCATTTTCATTCGTTTTACAACTTTGCTCCCATTTGCAGAATTCCTCATAATTATAAAACAACGGAACTTTAAACTAATTAAATGCACTTGACTGCATTTTGTGGCCTTATCTCACTGCACTCGATTTGTGACCTAAGATTTTGTACTGCTGACAGTGAAATTTATTTCACAAGTTCAACGATTAAAACTGTTTTATCTGTTCTGGTTAAAATTTCATAAAATTAAAAATTCACTTAATTTCTAACTGTGTAGAGAACAATTTGAAACTACTAGTACATTTTCATCACACTTGCTCGGAAAGAGTGTTATTATTCGCAGGCTTATATAGCAGCTATAGCCGATTTAACTCCTCTATGGTCCCCGCAGTCAGCGGGAGTTATAAACCATACAAAATCCCTATGGATTTTGTATGGTTTATAACTCCCGCTAGGGAGCTATCTCCCTAGGGAGTTATGGATTTTGTATGATTTCAAACTCCCGCGGGCAGTTATGTACTCGTATGCGCCAGGTCGGAGGGGGCGCGCGGGTGCCGCAGCCGGCGGAACCGCCTCGCGCTGATGGCGACATACCGTTTGTTCTAGCCACCTGATGGTAATTCACGGTGTACAATGGGTTTTTTTTTTTTGTCTAATTTTTATTTAATTTCCTCGCAAATGTGATGAAAAACATTGTGTGTATCACGGGCAGTAAGGGAATAACAAACTCGAGTCATACAAGCCCTCGCCTATCGGCATCGGGCTTCTAACAGACTCTCGTTAGTTATCCCCTTCTTACAGCCCTAGATGCACAATGTACTATATCTACACTACGTACCTCTTTCCTTACAACTTACGTGAGATATTATAGTAGGTACATTACGTTACATACTTCAGAAATATATTGAATCTCTGAAATGTTATTTATTTTTAATTTCATTTGAACTTCGTCAAAACTCAAGTATAATCAATCATGTATAATTTAAGGTCTCATGCACTGTATATTTATTTTAAAATAACACTCTGATCTTTTATGCACGTGTTATCTTTTTAAATCAACAACTTGCTAAACAGGTTATGTGCAATATCAACTGCCACTATTATACCGCTAGTTTGTCACAACAATACGAGCACCTTCCTGCCTTAGGCAACGCATTGTGTCTAAATTTGTCTCATTGTAATTTTTAAAAAACGTCTTAAAAGGCCGTGTCCCAACCCTTTAATAGGGCCACGGAGGCATAGCGTGAAGGTTACACTAGCACCAAAGAATAGCCATTTAAAAACAAATTTAGTGAATTTAAATTTAAAGATGGAGATCGTTTACAATGCTAAGCTGGCCGCAGACTTACCAAATTACGATACGTTATGCGTTCAAGTAAAATAGAAGAAATTATCATCTCTTACACAAAGCACCGTCAATTTCTATTGGACGTCAAATAAGTGCGATGTCAACTGCAGTTTATTTAAAAACAATCGAAATATAAACATCTAATACGTTTTTTTGCTAACTGCGCAGTTTTATTCTCAGAATTTTAAAGCCAAGCCAACATTTTGGGATAAACAAATGTGTTGTTATTTTATTGCTTGCTAGGGGCAATAAAAATAATCGCCTTGGTGCATTATTTGCGTCTAATCAAGAATTGTATGTAAAATGGTAATTACGTGTAAAAAATTTCACTGGACCCAATAATAACCAATTATTTCCTGGTTTCCCGAAATGTCGAGGAGCAATTAAAACTTAAGAGCAATTAAAAATAATAGATAATTGTTTTAGTGTATGTGATTATCATACAACACTAATAATTCTGCAAATCGAACTTGTCTGAACATTTTGATGGCGAAGCATAAAGTCAGCTAAAAACAGCTAAGTCTGTTGGTGAATCCTATTTTATCTCAAACTAACCATAACCATGTATAATATTAAAATATCAATTCAAAACAAAATAATCTAACGTGGATTCATCTATAAGTACATGTCTTATTTGGTATAAAAGTTTCTAACCTCAAAATGCATCTTTTTTGGCTAACACAGCGGTTTTCTTGCAAATAAAGGAACCGGAGTCAATATTTTACTCGTCACTTTGCCAATTTTTAGCCTAGGTTTGCTTTCTTTAGGATAAAACAGCTGTTTCACCCAAAAAATTCACATTTTGAGGTTAGAAACTCGTTTACCAAATTAGACAAGTATGGATGAATTCACTGTATTTAAATTACATCATAACGTCTCCCAATATCGCTGTCATAGCTTCACGGAAAAATTACGAAATTCCAATAAATTTCAAAAAACAAATGGTATAACTGATTGCGCAAATGAAATAACTGAGTAATTAGAGAACCAATGACATTTGGGTGTCGTCAATAACCTTGGTTTCGGCAATCCTTGTGCTCTTAAACCAGTTACATCAAGTGTGAACAGGGCTCAATTTGATATGTAAACGAGTTTTTGTTCTTACAGCAAGTGTGGGCGCGCCTTAGCTGGTTTTCAAACGTCTTGATGTGTTGAACGCCTAAGGTCGATGGCTCATACCCATAATTATTATAAAACTGTATGAATTAAAAAAGTGCTAGTAGTAATTTCACAGAAGGTAACATGCTTGAAAACGAGCTGACATGAGGGGCATGGAGTTATCAATCATACTCAATCAATTTGCTAATAATAATTCTAATAAATTCTTACACTGAAAAAATGGGAGGGCTAGAAACAAACAAATTATTGCTAATATCTACCAAGCAACTTCTTTCGGACGGAGCTTATATTACAAAGCTGTTTACTAACATCAAAGAAATCAAAGCAATCAAATGTATAATTTACAAAGCAGTTATTTATTTTCAAATAAGTCTCGGTTGTTTGTAGCTGTAACATTTTAGACAAGCCAAATTGGTACTTTGCTGGCACCTCATTTTTACCGTGTAAAGCCCAAAGATGTTACCAATAGACAGGAGGTAAAGTAAAAAAATGTACAAAAAATGTGCAACTGTTACTGGCGTTTCGAAAGATAACATCTGCTGAGAAGAAACGCCGCAAGAAACTCAGCAGTAAGTCGTTTTTCCAACTTTAACATTACAGTTTCAACTAAATCTAATACATTAAAAGCGCAACAGACCATCCTAAAAGGCATAAATCAATTATAATAAATAACTTATAAGGTAGAAAGATGTACAGTTCCAGCTTTTGAGATTGCCACTAGAGCAAAAACATATCGTAAGGAAGAAAATGGCGGAATTATACCTGTAACTTTTGATTTAGATCCCATTTGATAGTGCAAAGTCAACACGGATGTCGCGACAAAAGCGAATCCATATCGTACGCAAGCTGTAAGGGATGCTTTGCTTATCGAGGCTTGTAGGAGAAACAAAACCCCGCCAACTATGAATATAATTACTATTTCTCTCAACCTTTATCTGACATCTTTAACAATCTCTGGTCTTTATTTCTATATGTTCTCAAGCGTGAAAATCTTAAGGCTTTCACACCATACGCAACACAAAGGAACTTCAATGGAAGCTGTCATCGATAAGCGGATTACTTATAAGCGCGAGTATGTAAATAGGTCACTTCTCCTGCTCCTGCCGCTGCCACTCGCGTCGCGGCGCACAGTGAGTCGGGAAGCAGCATGTAAACACCCACTGCCTTCGAAAGCAGTATGCGGGAATTAATTCGGGCAGGGCATTCAGCAGTGGCAGTGGCTGCATGTAACAGCATGTAAACACCCACTGCCTTCGAAAGCAGTATGCGGGAATTAATTCGGGCAGCGCGAGCAGCAGTGGCAGTGGCTGCATGTAGTTAACAGCATGTAAACGCCCACTGCCTTCGAAAACAGTATGCGGGAATTATTTCTGGCAGCGTGAGCAGCAATGGCAGTGGCAGTAATACTACTATCTTCCTTAAAGAGCTGTCTCTATTCTATATGGAGTTACAGTAGCGATAAGTTTTCTCGAGAACAGGTCGAACCAGCCCCGGTTCAATGCCATAGTTTTTATTCACGCCGGCTTCCGGACGGAAGAAAGTCTCGATGGATTATAGAAAACTTTTAGAAAGGTGTTGAGAAAACAGTTTCTGGATGGATTTCACCTTTGGGGATGTTAGAAATGATTGCAATGAAAAGATAAAGAAGAGCTTTAAATCTATATTATTAATATAAAAATCTCGTGTCACGGTGTTTGTGGGCGCACTCCTCCGAAACTGCTCGACCGACTTTTATGTTTTTTTTAAAATGTTTATTCGGTAGGTATAGGTCGGTAGGTCGTAAAGTATGTTTCATATCGCTAGGTGATGCGGACGAAGTCGCGGGCGGAAGCTTATTTATTATAGATCTTATTTAATTTTTACTATCTAGTATACATATATTTGTGAAAACAGATCACTTTTGAGACGCAAAAAGAAGAATCTCACTAACTTTAATTAAGTATATTAACGAGATGGTGAAAAACCCGTAAAAGTTAAGAAACAACATTTGTCCCTTCTGTGGCCAAAAGTTCGGCCAAAAGAACGAAAGAAAGGGTTCAATTCGCGTTTCCTTTGTACATGCCAAAACTATGTCTGACGCCCTACATGCGGATAAAGTCCAAAAAACCATGCCTCAGCGTGCTTAACTTTCGGGAACAGGAGAGTTCTGAACCTACTTAAATGTGATTAGTACCCAAAACTCTATGCTGACATGGTTTTTTGTCACTCCGATCAATAAATCCCAGCCCAGTGAAAGTCAAGTGTTAACTGTATGTCACCCCCTCCCAAAGCATCACGCAATTCATGGTCTTTCCATAAAAGTAATGTCACCTTTCGGAATTAACGGAAGAAAACCAGAATTATATCCGAAAGGCACTTCCGCCTAGAGAAAAAATTCTACCCCCTTCCTTCGTATTCATCTGTGTTGAATAGTCATAGTAATAGTCATAGTTTTTATTGCCTTAATATGAAACTTAATCACTATTAAATAGTTTACATAATAATACCAATAAATCACACATGAAACCCTGAGGGGCACAGCAATGAATACAGACAGAGACAGTACGAAGTTTAAATATCCTTATCCTAGAAAAAGTCTTGTAAAATGCAGTACCTTTTTTTGAGTATTGATTTCTTTAAGTCAAAGTCAAAAGTCAAACTATCCTTATTCAATTTAGGCTTTTACAAGCTCTTATTAAGGTCAAGGAATTAATCTACCACCAGTTTGGAAAAAATCCTCTACTGAGAAAAGCCGGCAAGAAACACGGTGGGGTATAATTTTTTCTTAACAGTACACATATAAGTCAACAATGATGTCTACAGTTTTATACAAATCTAAGTATATACCACAGTAGGTACACCCATCGAGACCCAGGGACGCCGGTGCATCAGGATTGAAGCCACACCGAATCACTTTGATCATACAGTCTAAATTAATAGTTTCATCAACGTCTCACAACTCGCGACAATTACGAGTATAAATTAACCCGCGCGCTCGTCGGCATTATGGGGAGCGAGGTACCCAACGTCGATGGCCGGTTGCGTCGAAATACGACCAAGGCTGAAGACACGCACGAACATATAGTTTATACTAGAGATGCAACGGATATCCGGCTACTATCCGGTATCCGGCCTATCCGGCCATGATTTTACTATCCGGCTGGATACCGGATAGTGAGTCAGTATCCGGCCGGATACCGGATAGTAAAAACTTGGATCAGAAATACGAAAAACAAATAAAAGCCATCAGAAATAAACAATAACAACATCAGTTATTAAATTAAAACCTCTTTCTTTTTATTTAAGTATAAAACTAATATGTAACATCACGTCGTGCACGTTCGAATATTCCCACCCAACTGACGTAATAAGGCGCGTATTGAACCTCAAAGGGTCTCCTCGGCACTTACAATTCGTAACAAGTTGAAACTTGCTCGCCGCGCAAAGGCCGCGCAAGCTAACACAGCTTTAGAGATAGCTCGTGTGCGGCCGGATATCCGGTTGCCGGATATCCGGCTATCCGGCCAATGGCCATGCCGGATATCCGGTATCCGGTATCCGGCCAAACCACTATCCGTTGCATCTCTAGTTTATACGCACTGACAGGTCAAGTTAGGCTCGCCGACGAGTCTTAACGAAGTTTTATTTAAGAGAATCACACCCCAGGTCACAGACGTAGCTACCTCGCTCCGCATAATTCCTACGAGCGCGCAGGTAAATTTATGATTGTCTGACGAAATGATTGTCAGAGAATTACACAGGGATAGCGAGGCTGATAATTGAATGGAAGAGAGTGTTAGAGAGAAGTATGGATGGAGCAGATGGTAGTTTAGTTAGTTTTAATCTAGTTTAAGTTATTCTTAAGTCATTCTATTGAATCGTTGTAAAGCCATGGATTTTTCTGTAATGTTGCACACAATTGATTCGAATAAATACATAAATAAATAGCTGATATTTTCCCTTTATTGAGACGGCTGCGCGCGCGACGCTGACCTGTCGTGACATTCTGAGAAAGTCAAGTGTATTGCGAAACTTGACAGAAACTGCTACACAAGTGTCAATGTTACGAAATTCGACGCCATTGAGTAAAAAGTTCGCGGCTTTTTATACCGTAATGTCAATTAAGCCTTTGTTTATTTATAAATGTCAATGTACACAGGGTCGAATAAAAATTGGTTGATGTGTGACGGTCTGATTCGTCGGCTGTAAGCAATACAAAATTATAGATAAAAGCACTTTAACACAGGTTTATTATAAGTATTGAAAATTTAAGTGAGAATGGTTTCTTACCAACTTTATCTTGTTATAGATCCTTAACGGTCATTCGAAATGAAAAATGATAAGAGAAACCTAAAGATGATTTTCAAATACCTATTCAATGATACCCCACTGTGTTCAGTAATAATAGTTCGACGAATTTTTTTTTTCTTTTTCACTATATGGCGTCTGGTTGTCGCCATATTAGATTTCGATTACTGTCATGTCTTAAGTGACACTCGCAAGATTAGGATAAATCGATTGACGTAAGAAACATCAAAATTGGCCCACGCGTTTGATCTCTAGAGCGCCACAAAGGAAGAAACATACATACATACATACATACAAACATACATATGCTGATAAACACATTACCCTCTTTTGCGTTGCGCAGTCGGGTAATAAAAAACTTAAGTAAAGCCCCCTTTGCATGTAGTAGTGTACAGTTTAAAAAAACGCATATCATAAATTATATAACAATTAATAAAATTCGGGACTTTTATTATTCACCAATTATTCTACAACATTTATTGACCTCAATCACTCGCTATTTCATCATCCTCATTTTCATCCGTGGACTGTGCAGAAACTATTTCACTGTCACTCTCTTCCGAGGAAACACTTATAAGAAAACTCTCCAATTTTGCGTCCTTTTGTTATACTTGACATTGATGCTTCTACTCCTCCTTAATCGTATGTAAGGAAATTTTTTCCATTTATTTCCTTCGCTAAACTTTTAATAAACTCCATATTCATAGAAACATTTTTTATAGCACCAAATCGTTTATCTATTCCCCAAATAATGAGTTTGCAAACCTTACAACACTAACTTGAGTTTTTTTAGCTATACTTAATTTCATTTAACAAAATTTGCTTTTATAATCTAATTAAAGAGAAAACTAGCATTACAAGAGCACCATTTTCCTTGTTAGCGTTATCTTTTGAAATCTAAATCAGTCGTTGACCGAGTTTCTTTTTTTTCATAACTCACGGAAAATCTCGTTACAGCTTTCGACAAAATAAGGAAGTTGTACACATTCATTGTGCCGTTCACTTCTTGTTTTAGCCAACATTTTTGAAGGGTCCCCGTAGACTGGTATCTTATCTAATTCTCGTTATCTTATATTTATAACAAATGCATGTGATAATCATACCAATCAGCTGATCATTGCGTAGGAGTTAATAAATTTACCGTTTTAACTTGTTGAATATTACAAAAATATTCATGCTAAGGATGACCCTCTATTTGGGCAACAACTTGAACATTCTTTTTGTACATAATAGATTATTATTTGCTAGTATCATGCCATAACAACATATATTCTGTGAAAATTTCAACCTTCTAGCTTTTACCGTTGCTGAGCTAGAGGCCTCTGACGGACGGACGGACGTTGCAGGCTCAGTAATAGGAATCCTAAAAACGGTAAAGTTGAAGAAGTCTTGTGCTAAGAACGTGCTTATCCCTTTAAAAAAATCTCATTCCGGTGGTTTCGTAACAATTTCTTTATTGATTCAATTTCAGTCCTAAATCAATTACTTCGCCATATTGTACCACGCCTTTCCAATTTACAAATGATGGCACCTCTATCCTCATGTTTTGGCGTCTTACCTTCATAAAGATTGTCGTCCTCATCAGTAGGGAGCGAGGAGCTGATCTGCCGGCACAGGTCCTCGTACTCCGCCCAGTAGGCCGCCAGCGCCGGATCGGGCGCGCGCGCCGGCAGCGGCAGCGCCATCCGGACTTCGGGGGACACCTGTTAAAGAAATTTGAAGTTATTTGGGTGGTCTGTAAGGGTTCCCGGCTAGAAATGGGTATAAAGCAAATCCCTATAGTTTCGGGAGGACGCCCGGCCTCTTGAGCGCACTGATAATACGAATTCTCCAGGCAGTTCAGTGAACGAAGAGTACAGCGAAAACTGCCTGGAATTAAGAGCTCATAATACGACCCCAGAACTAAATACTACATGTAGGAACATAACCCTCTGGCCTCATAACGCAAGTTGCATCGAAGGAACTGGGTGTGGAAGTAGCACCTTAATTAGAAGTATAATAAAGAAGGTTTGGATCTAAGCCTAGCACAGGAATTTGGCAACAAAGAGGTCTAATTTAATAACGTCTGTGAGCTCCTCACTCACCACTAGGTATCACTAAAACCACAGAAAAATTCACGTTTTGCGCTTGTTATTGTGATCTATACACATTCCTACTGTTTCACTAATGAACCATTTTACGGAAGTGATTTAGTTGTGATATTTAGTAGCAGAGAAGGTTCATATTGGTGCCAAAACCTGCCTTGAAATAATAAGATTGATAAATAAATAGTTTCAGAAAAGCCACACAAGTAATTAAATTCTCTATATTATCTCAGCTTATTATGACAATCAGTATCAATGATAATGATAACGCAATAAAAAAAAGTGGTCACTCCCGATGCAGTTGCAGTTCATAAAACCCAAACAACAAAAATTATTATTATTAAAAACAAAACACCGACTGCATAACCTCAAAAAGAAAGAAACAGGAAATCGATTTTGCCGTGCTCGTGGGATCGATATGAAAATAGCACTCGGTGACTCTCCATGAAATCCTATGACAGCTATTTGAAGTCACAAACCCCTTTTACCCGACTGTGTCTGTGCCTACTCATGACTGAAAGGATAGAATAGATCGATGCGACTCAACTAAGTAGCCTAAACCTGCAGCATGTACTTATGTGGAAAACAAGATGATGGGATCTTCGGTAGTGCCGCCCAGACAGTAACCTTTGGCATCAACCTAGGGTACTGGGCTGAATGATGCTAGGTGCAGACAATTGCTAGACGCCTGGGCGTCCCGACCCACAATTAAATGGACCTTTTTTCAAAATTTCCATACCTAAATCAAATCTTAACTAAAGAATATGCTAATCGCTCGTTCACGTAATTGTTCATTATGCCAAATATTTTGTTCTAGTTAAAAGACCCCTCTTGTGTTTCCAAAACGCATTGCTTCATACGAATAAAGACAACGCGTTACGAAATTGTATGACGTGAGATTCTTATCTATTGTATGAAGCGATTGCGAAAATAATCAGGCGTTTATTATATCAACAAGTTTCATTAATCTTATATTTGAATTAGTCAAACCAGATTGGTATTTAGTCAAGCAAGGCCAGTCTTTATGCCCGAGTACGGCAAAGCAAAAAAGGAGAGTTATGATTTTAGCACACTATGTTACATTGTCTGTATACTCATCTGTCCCTTCGTTGCTCCTAAAATACTAATTACATTTTGGCATGGTTTCGTTGGCTTTATCTTAGTGTTCCGCGTGTCATACATAAGAAATCAATCGTGCTGCATGTTACGCCTCAAATATCACGAGAAGAAAAATAAATGAGTGTATTCAATTTTGTAACAAATGATATGAATGATATTCAGAAAATACCTATGTAAATTTCTTAAAAAAAAAAAAAGCATCACTCTTATGTAAAACTATTTCAAGTTAATATTCGCGTTATTGTTATGATATATAATATATGGTATTCAATAAATCCTTTGATGAAAAGTATCATTCGTTTTATTTCAAGATATGGTATGTCTGCCAAATTTTATCCAAATACATTCGGCCGTTTGCGCGTGATTGAGGAACAAACATCTTCACATACTTTCACATAAGTTAATTATTAGGATTGTACGTATCCATTCATCATCGGTAAATCCTCGTAAATTCACTACAAAGACGCCGCAAATTGATTTTCCTAATTGGCGCTATCGTTTACGTCACAAGATCGTCGATAAACCTAACCCTATCTGTTGCATAACGCTCCATTAGGAGATAAAATGTTCCGTGTAGAGCCAAATGTCTTCCTGAATCGGTAAAAACCTATTGTAAAGGGGATTGGCTCATCATTAAGGCTAAAGGCCCTGCTAAACGGTCGGGCCGACATAAAGTCCGACAAAGCTCAATTGATCAGGCCGATTGTTGTTGAATTTTGGTATTTTCTGTAACAACTAAAACACTTGCGTTCCAAAAGCATTATTTGGTTACCACAAATAACCCCACTGGAACTCCTGAATGATGAGTATTTCATGTTCTTACTTTTCAAAGGGTTTTTGATGACTGTTTTTTTTATTAATTATTATTATTATAGGATCTTTAAGGCATTGTTATTAAGGCAAGCCCGAATGACCGATGATTCATCGTTGACGGTACTTCTTGTTTACCCCGTTGTTTGAACAGCCGCTCCATCGATACTGATAAATTGAGACAGAATTTACAGAAGATTCGACACGGTTCCAAATCATGGTCACGTTGTAACGAACGTTTGCTTCGAAATTATTTTATTATTATAGGGAAAATTATCGACGTCGACGGGATCGGCCGAGTCTTTTCCAGAATGCTGTGCCACCAGGGTCTTTATGCAATACTAGCTGTGCCCGGTAAGCATCGCAATGCTGTTTCCCGGACGCACGTACAACACCCCGCCAAAGTTTCGTAGTAATCGGATGAGTTGTATAAGAATGCATAAGGGACGAACAGAGAAACAAACATTTACTTATATAGCAGATAAAGGCATTAGGGGTCATCCATAAAGTACGTCACACGTTAAGGGGGAGGGAGGGGGTCGACGAAGTGTGACATTGTGTGACAAGGGGTGGGAGGGTGTGACAAGACGCCTGCTCACTCACAAATAAATGATTATAAAATACATTTAAATACATTAACAAAAAAAAAATAAAAAAATACAAAAATTTTTAGAATCACCCTAATTTTTAAATTCGCTCTCACCAGTCGGATGAGTCTGAAATTTGTGACGAAAAGCATGGCAAATACACAAATATATAAATAACATGCATTTGAATATAATAATTAAGTTATCAAAGGCAAATAACTAAAATTTAAAAACAAATAGTATATTTAAAATAGCTCAAAATATTTAGAGTCACCCTCTTCGTTCAGAAGGACTTGACCTTTGATCTTGTTTAAGGAAGAGGCAAAGTAGATACTTGTGGTACAGAATCTTGGAACAGCGATTACTTGAAAGTATTAATACGCGGTTTTCTCTAAGCATGCTTAGCACATATCGGGTATTTAAATCGAGTATTTTCGTGGACGCGTACTAAAAAGTCTTAGTATGTGATTTATCGAGTTTGTGTTTCCCTAGTACTATTGAGAAATGTAAATAAAAAACCTATCCGAGACTTTTGTGCATTGTGTCAAATGTGTCGTTTGTCCGCGTTAGGCTCAGTAGTCCGTCTAACCACGAAGCAAACACTTGTCCTTCTAACCGGAGTTATGTATGCTCTTAGTAGGTATAAATACGAGAGGGATCCAGAAAAAGGGAGTATTATTGATTGGACCTTCGACGCGTAGATGTTCAGTCCTAGTAACGCGATGTGCTAATATTTGGATTAGTACTACCTATTCTGAAATATCTTTGTTTTCATTTGTTGAGTATTAACGTGATTTGTTTAAAGAATTAATTTAAAAGAAAAGTTTTTGGTGTATTAAGTGAATTCGAGTATTAACGTGATTTGTTTAAAGTTTTAATTTAAAAGAAAAGTTATTGGTGTAGTTTGTGAATTAATAGTGCTTGGAAAGGAGTGATTCTTGGATTATCCGGAAAATAGTTAGATTGCATGAGAGCATAAAACCATTTCCCGTAGTAAGTAGGGAATCTGGCGAATATGCGTATTCTATATTTCTAATTGAAAGAAAAATATTGACTTAACTTCAAATTTAAAATAATTTCTATTAAAGAGTAACTTTTAATTAATCTTATTATTGAATAGTGAAGTACTTAAATGGCAATTATTAGCATCATCAAACGATAAATATATTATTGAGAAGTCTGAAGGATAGATTTCACTAAGTGAGTCTAATACCTATGAACTAACTACTGATAATTTATGAAAGAATATAAATAATTTGTAGTTAGTGAGACATACTTAAGGATAATTCCTTGGGGTCACTTTCTATGGAAACACCCAATGTAGTCACTGTCTTGCTATTTTACTATATCTACAGATTTACTGTACTTATCTAGATTTACTTGTTTGGACTCTATGAGCGAAACTGCCTTTTTATACCACATGACTATAGTTTCGCTGAATAGCTTAACTATTTGATATAATTCAAAAAGAAATATTTTTATTCATTTATTTGAGCTAAATGAATATACTTCTCATGGCTGAAAGGCTTCACTGTTTGATAAGAATTATGAAAATACAGTTTCTTCAACCATTTGAACTGAATAAATAATATTTGTCAGGGCTGAATAGCTCTTATTTAATATGAATTGTGAAATTCCATATTTTTAATGGTACATTACATAGGTATGGTTCAGGTAATTATAGATATTGTAACAAATTATTTATTTATCATCCTAAACTAAGACGTACACAACAGTATTGTGAATGCATATATCTACATCAACGACCGAATGGTTGAATACATTGTGTTGTTAGACAGTGAAAAACTTCTAGCAAAAGGCAGGAATCTGCTCCATAAAATGAATATATCTATTTCATCGACCGAATGGTTGTGATTTCATTATGATGTCCGATAGTGGGAATTTCTAGCAAAAGCAGGAATCTGCTTCATTAAAAGAATAAATATTACCTATCTGAAGGATTGATTTGATTAATTGAGCTTGATAATTACTACTGAAAATTCATGAATATGAATTAATAGTGGCCAGTGAGATATGTTCAGGATACGTCCTTTTGGTGATTTTCCAAGGAAAACCCAAGTTTATAGCCTCTGTCTTACTGAATCACTGTTATTACTTCGTCTGAGTAGCGGTTAACGGGATATACTTATGGATACGTCCATTGTGGTCACTTTCTAAGGAAATACCCATCTTCTAGTCAATGTCCTTTATATCGTTATTCTTACAGAGTGAATACTCTACCTACATCAAACAAACAAACAAACATACCATCATCATAATATACTGCAAAACCGAGCTCAATGAGTGAAATCATCCTATTATATACTATATGAACATATAACTTGGCTAGAAGTCTTTACTATTATGACAGAAATATAAATTATCCATTATCATAAATATGTAAAGGAAATTACCAATATATAATTGATATATTTAGTCACAATTCTAAGAAACCTGACTATATCTTCAATTATATGAATATGAATATTACTTAACAAAATTTTAGTACCTTACCATACTTACTCTTAGTATCTAGGTATATGTCTTTGTCATATGGCAGCAATTTCTCTCGAAGCAGCTTGATAGAAATAGTATATTATATGAATTGACAGTTGAAATAAAGAACTGATCTAATTGTTTATAATGAATATGAAGAATAATAGACTTGGAGTTTAATCATTACAAAAATAAGTAAATAATTTCATAACTGACATTTAATTATGATTATTAATGTTTTCAGTATTGGCAAAAGAGAAAGCTAGTAAAAACATTTCAATATTGATGATTTTAAGAATTAAGAAAATTGCTACATTTTGAGCATTCCTCTTGACCTGATATTTCAGTACATGAACATGACTAACCGACAAAGGACCATAAATAAAGAAATTTTATTGTAAAATATAGATTCATTGTGGTGGGGAGTTGACCAGTCTGGCTGTCGAGACTCACAATTTTGGTATCTACCATGAGAGGATATCTCAGGGCGGTGGAGGAGCCCAAATCTTAGCCACATTAATAAATGTACATATTCATATTTACTAAATTATTAATCAAGTTCATTTAACACTATCAGACTACACTCTGTAATATGAATACTACTTTTATAGAATTAATATGACTAATATCACCATACTTTGCTTACTCTGTTATGCCTATTTTAGTCAAATAGCTTAGGTAAAGTACGTAGTCATATTAAATACCAATCTTAATTTCATTTAAAGTATTTGGGTTACTTACTACATTTCACTTCGTAGGTCCTATAGACTCTAGGTGATCACATGGCCAATGTGTAAATTAAATATGTAGATAATTATATGAAATTTATGTTCGTCGGATAAATTATTTATTAAAAATTCTTAATAGGTTAGGCTAGACGTTACAATTTGGTGCCGTGACCAGGATATTAGAACTCAATTTACTGTGGTTTTGTTACTTGCTTATTATGATTTTGTTTTTGTTTAGATAAAGGTGTATCTATTTTTAGATACACAATTTGTTGTCGTAAGAAAGGAGATGAATTAAGAATGGTATTTGATAGACACATGATATTGAGCCGGGAGTAGGGTTTGATAAATAAATTTAACACGAAAAAAAAACATAGTTTACATATTTTTATAATTGTACATTAAAACAGGTGGATTGCATAAAAGATTGTTTTTGTCACTTCACAGATCATAGTGCATGTAACCTTCGGTTTAATGGCGAGGGCACGGTATTTCTTTCACACTGCACTGATTGCCACTAATTTGATTAGAATTCCTTTGTTTGCTAGCGTCAGGAAAAAAGCGTCAGGCGTTGGCTTATTGATGCTACCATTTCACTTCACATTCGGTTATGGCGGATAACGGGCAAACACTTTTGCATAGGTTCCATTATTTCACTTTCAAGATTTTAACTCCAATAACATCTGTAGCAGGGTTTATACTTTTTATATCGGTAAACAACGATCTAACAAAATGGTCAATAATGCTTTGAGTTGCGTCAATGACGTTGGTTGACGTAACTTTCTCTAGTGATGCCATTTTTAAAATTAGGAAGTTGTCAGATGTACGCCTAATAGAGAATGCCAAAGTTGCCATTATAATTTGAATTTTGCTGTCAATAGGAGCTAAAAATTAAATATAGATAGGAAAAATAGGTAAAAATTATTTCAGGCTGATTAAATAATTCATCGTAAAAATAGTTTTGAATTGTAATTGTAATCTTGATATTATGAAGTTAAAGCTAGGCGATTGTCACATTGATGCATTGGTGTCACGCGCAGCGGTTGTTTTGGTGTCTCAAACAATTAAATATTGGAATGCATATTAATAGAAATAAATATTGGAATGAATCTATTGATATCCAGAATACGCATTGGTAGTAGGCCTGAATAAAAAAAATAGTTGTTGGAGAGCTTGCTGGATGCTGGATCGGAATTTTAATTGTTGAATCGGAAGCTAGCTGTAGGGTTACTAAATTGGCAACACTGCCAAGAGAAAGGCCACAGATTTAGTCACGATAGACGTTAGACTTGTGAAAGGGATACGTTATAGATTTATTGTAGTTTGGGGGTTGTTAGGAATATTTTAAATTATATTAATTAAATTGAATTTCTATGTTTGATTTGAGAGAGATAAAAATAATTTGAAACCTGTCTTAAGTTTCAATGGCGGGGGTTGTAAGAAAAATATTTTTAAATTTATAAGCATATCAAGCTTAACGCTGGTATTGTCAAACAGCTTTTTGGTCTATCTTTGTTTAAACTGAATGACGATTAACCAGTTTTGGAATTATTCAGAAGGGAATGGTAATATACATAAATACATATGTGTATGACTTATAAAATGTATTCATCTAAAGTTTTGAAAACGGGGGGTTGAGAACATACGCTCAATCTACTTTGAAGCATGCTAGACCTTATGTATGGCGTTTATTAAAACGACCAAAGTCTGTGGCGTTAAGCGTAGAACGCATTTGTGAGATTTTACATCTAACATATAAAAAAATTGATGCGGGTATATACCGGCTATAGCAGTGTTTGTTATTCAATATAGAAAATGTTGTTTATATTTGGAAACGTTTTATTTAAATTAGCTAATCTACTATTTCAACTAAGAGAAAGGGGAACGTTTGTTATATAATTAAAACGAATTGAGTTTGGTGGGATAAATATTGAACTTTAAAATGCATAGTAGCTGTGGAAAATCGCTGTGATAATGTGTTTACTTACTTACGGTTTTGTTCAAACAGTTTGAATAGTGAAATTGTTTAAAAAAATGGTGTGTACTCAATACTATTTTCCTACGTTATTAAATAATACGGTTCTGAACACAATGAAACAACACTAAGTCGTTTGGGAACGTATTTTTACTTACATCTAACTCTATAGGATTTATCAGACAAATTTACAGAATCAAACATCGAATCATGAGTTCCTCTTCATATTCTACATTATTGGAAGAATATCATTGATTATTGCTTACAGATTGAAATATTAAATTATAATGAAGGCACAATGAACATGTGAAAGGAGTTTTCATAGATTTGAACACTAGTTAAATGAAAGATTCATGAACTGTTGTCTATAAGCAGGATTTTAATTATTTCACATGATAATTGATTACTAAAGGCAATTTATAATTGTCTAGTTATGACTTGTAGTTTGATTTGAAGTAGTTTAGGTTTCTTGTTCACTTGAACATTGGTATAAGCAATAGATTCTAGGGTAATGCAATATTTTAGAAGACTAAGCAGTCTACCATAGTCATTATTTGTTTACAAATCTGAATTTTGTGTTAAAACAGATTCAGATCAATATAGAGGTTCAATTTAAAGAAATACTCAGCTGTAATAAATAATAATAGTCAGCTGTTGGATGTTCTGTTTCCGTTAGTCTGCCAATATGTGTGACAGACAATATGGTGATTTGTTTAAAAGTTGTTGAATGAAAAAGATTTGGCCCATAACTACATTGAAGTCATATCATTTCGATACCGATTGATGTGTAGAAATGTTAATATTTCATCAGATTCAATGTATTGAAGGCAAGAGATAAGGGTTTTAACTGTTTGATCAAATGGTTTTACAGAGTTACTGGATTTATTTTAGTAAATAACATTTTACAAATTTTGATATGCGGTAAGGCACAGGACAATTTTATAGAGAAAGTTTAGAAAATTTTACATTCTGTCAAAACTAAGATAACTAATGGTTTCTACTAGATCTAAGAACATTTGTTTGAATATGATGTGAAACTAGGAACATGAAATTAAAATTGTATAGTGACGTGTTATGTTTCTTCAACATTAAACAAAGAGTTTTGGGAAATTAATTGTGTTAATTTATTAAAGAGCAATAAGGTATTATAATTTATTATGATCTATGATAGTCAAAAGAAAATTAAACGCACCTCTATATTCTATAGAAATTAATTTAAAGTTTTGAACATTAGCGGTGGCATTGAATTTGATATAGGAAGATGTTTCTAGTATTCAAACTAGAATGATGTGAGATCAACTACTTAGTTAAGATATCATAGGCTAGTTAAACCGATTGATTAGTGGTGTCACTGTAGCTATACATAGTTTGGGGTTGCGGGTTTGAATCCTACTTTCATGTTTTTGTTATTGGTTGAGACGAATGACATGGAATTCTGTCATTCAGATTAGTAGATTCTGTTTTCACAATTAAGAATTTTGTCCTGAAAATAGAAAACTGCAGATTGTTATGAAACAATAATCTTAATAGAAAGTTGAAGTTTGGCATGAAATTATAGTGATAGATATCTACAGTGATGAACATTTTAATTTAAAAGGATTAAGTTGAGTAGTAAAATAATTTTGGAAATTTTAATAACTCTAATGCTAAGAGAAATAAGATTATGTTTGCAGAATTGTAGATACAGAAAAAAAAAAAGATAATAAATTTGAATTTGTTTTGGTTGAATTAGAAGTTACTATCGGAAGTAATATTTAGTATATAATCTAAATAGAAGATTATTAAAATATTAAACTTATAGATATAGAGTTTGAAACAATTAATTGGCTAGCAGTAGTATTGGGATCTAGAAAAGGGGGGGTTGCCTCAAACAAGTTTTAGAGAAAAAGAAAAATAGATTGACTTTTATAATTGTTGGGTCGGGAAAATGTTTTTTGCATGTGTAGGTTATAGCTAACTAGTTACTAGCTATAAAAAATATATGAATTCAACACATGTACTTTTATAAAGTGAGTATGTCGTTTCTGTATGTATGTATATGAGTATGCATAATATATGTGTTTGTTTATTGTTCAAAAGCTACGAATCGATTATGGTACTCTTCAACTGATTATCAAAGGCTTGTGCTCAACGTTAAAGAGTGTATGGATCGATGATGATGATGATGATTATTCTTCGAATTGGAAAAATATGAATAGATGGAATAATTAGATTTGGAAAGGTAAATTTAGTGTATAACTAATCTTTAGTTTATAATTTAGTTTTATCTCTTGTAGACAAATGAGGGATCTTGTTTCATCGGCAGTGAAACCATGTTGCATTAAATTTTAATTGTTATTTATAGCTGGTTTCAATTATGGTTTTCTGTAATTAGCATTATTAAGTTAATATATGTTTATGTTCTGTTTTGCTTAGTTTAAATTTGAACATAGCAGCAATAGTTAAATGTTACTTTAAGGGACACAAAGTTTCGGTTCGAGGACGAACGCCGAACGTATCGCATCGTTAATTTAGAATCAGAGTTTTAAGCATTCAACTACTGTTGGATTGTTTAGAAATAGATACATAGTGACTTGAAAGATCCAGAGGATACTTCAAAATTGCGTAATTAGTAGCAGGTAACCAAGGAATGTACAGTAAGTCTGACTAGCATGAAGAAGTCCAGTGGCCCTGTATCTGATGCTATGGAGACACGCATACACTGCAACAGACGAATTAAGTGTCAATTGATTTTCTCTAGGCTCCTGGTATGTTCTTATCGTTAAATTTCGTTATCATGTCTCGTTAAACTTTTCTTACTACTGTCGATAAATAATTACAGTCCACTCATTAATAGTATATAATAATAAAAAGAATTAAGTAGATGAAATTCATCACAATTGGTTTTGTAACTTATAGAACGTGGACAGTTCGGTAATAAAATTGGTTAACCCATAATATACTTAGAATGAAAATTGTAGAACGTAAACAAGTCTAAAGATTTGTTGATGGAATTCAGTGTGGATGCTAATCATGAATCTCATGATTGTCAAAAATTCTCAATAGCCTTTCATTCATTGATTACAATGGTGAAGCTTTTCGGAGGCTAATAATATTTTGAGAGAGTGTAGTTAACATTACACATATTTAACAATATTTACATTTATTTAACTTTTGAAATCGTTTTTTGAGAAAATGCTGCTATATACTTATGCAACATATAAAAGTTAAACATTCAGTTGGCAAAGTATGTCACTGTTTGAATTTTCAGTCTTGTGGGAATTTAGGGTCAGTTTATTTTATTCGAATGTATTTGGTTCGAATGGATGGAAAATAACAATAATAATAATAAAAATCTTTATTTCGGGTAATTTACCATATGATGTTAGATAGCAAAAAAATAACATATATCAATATGTTAGTTGGCATTTAAAAAAAAACTAAAAATATACCTACTTAAATTAAAAAAAAATAAGTTAGAGGAGATGTAGACTGAATTAATAAAAATAAAAGTATATTTTTTTTATTAGTGGGTCAGTGAGGAATTGTTTAGTGGGAAATAGTAGAAGTTTATAATTATGACTTGGAAATGGGAGGAGTTGCTTCATCGAGGGAATTTTTATTCATTTTAGTTGTGTTAAAAGTTAAACAGAAAACTTTGTAAAAATTAAATTCTTTATTTTTGTTCAAAGCTTTCCATTCTAGAAGATTTGATGGGTCATTAGAGGGGCGTGAAAGAAAAGAATGTGGAAGATTGACAGAATGATGGACACTATATCGTAGATATATATATATATAAGTATATATGTATATATATATATATATATATATATATATATATATATATAAAGTAGATTAGGGTGGGCCCTGATGACTCAACTCTTTTAATAGATATGGAACACAATTTATTGATGTTTGATCCCATAGACATAACTCTATACAATGAGATTTCTGTGGCAATAGGTGTTAGGTTAGGTCAGTGGACAATAATTGGCAGTTTTAAAAACTGTACCACAGAAAGATCATACTATACTCGAGCTAAGACTAGCTATGATTTTATATCGGCAACTGCACATTTTCCAAAGGGTAATGGTTAATTTTTGGGGTGGAAGTTCCTAACTGGACATTTGGTCAGATGATAGTTATCACCGGAACTATTAAAGCATTTGGTTTTTGAAGGGGATGTATTGCGTTCCAGATGCAATCAGAAGGTTAGGTTGGAATCGGAGTGTTTTATACATTGTCATTAGGGCAAGTCAGCCTCACAACCTGGCTCCTCACCAGAGATTAAATGGCCTTGGGAACGTGATAAATTGTCATGATTAATGTGTCAACATTATGTATAAATTTTATACGTAATGTAAAAGAAGTTTGGAGGTGATGCTCTTATTTTAACTATTATCTATTTGGTCTAAACACACACCACATTAAATACAGTTGGGAAAAGTTTTAATAAATTGATTAAAAAAAAAAAAACATTTATTTGTGAATAATGAGAGATTTTTAAAATTTACTTCGGTTAAGTAATTCCTCACCTATGCAAATTTTAGGGGTTGGCTGTGACAAGACGCCTGCTCACTCACAAATAAATGATTATAAAATACATTTAAATACATTAACAAAAAAAAAATAAAAAAATACAAAAATTTTTAGAATCACCCTAATTTTTAAATTCGCTCTCACCAGTCGGATGAGTCTGAAATTTGTGACGAAAAGCATGGCAAATACACAAATATATAAATAACATGCATTTGAATATAATAATTAAGTTATCAAAGGCAAATAACTAAAATTTAAAAACAAATAGTATATTTAAAATAGCTCAAAATATTTAGAGTCACCCTCTTCGTTCAGAAGGACTTGACCTTTGATCTTGTTTAAGGAAGAGGCAAAGTAGATACTTGTGGTACAGAATCTTGGAACAGCGATTACTTGAAAGTATTAATACGCGGTTTTCTCTAAGCATGCTTAGCACATATCGGGTATTTAAATCGAGTATTTTCGTGGACGCGTACTAAAAAGTCTTAGTATGTGATTTATCGAGTTTGTGTTTCCCTAGTACTATTGAGAAATGTAAATAAAAAACCTATCCGAGACTTTTGTGCATTGTGTCAAATGTGTCGTTTGTCCGCGTTAGGCTCAGTAGTCCGTCTAACCACGAAGCAAACACTTGTCCTTCTAACCGGAGTTATGTATGCTCTTAGTAGGTATAAATACGAGAGGGATCCAGAAAAAGGGAGTATTATTGATTGGACCTTCGACGCGTAGATGTTCAGTCCTAGTAACGCGATGTGCTAATATTTGGATTAGTACTACCTATTCTGAAATATCTTTGTTTTCATTTGTTGAGTATTAACGTGATTTGTTTAAAGAATTAATTTAAAAGAAAAGTTTTTGGTGTATTAAGTGAATTCGAGTATTAACGTGATTTGTTTAAAGTTTTAATTTAAAAGAAAAGTTATTGGTGTAGTTTGTGAATTAATAGTGCTTGGAAAGGAGTGATTCTTGGATTATCCGGAAAATAGTTAGATTGCATGAGAGCATAAAACCATTTCCCGTAGTAAGTAGGGAATCTGGCGAATATGCGTATTCTATATTTCTAATTGAAAGAAAAATATTGACTTAACTTCAAATTTAAAATAATTTCTATTAAAGAGTAACTTTTAATTAATCTTATTATTGAATAGTGAAGTACTTAAATGGCAATTATTAGCATCATCAAACGATAAATATATTATTGAGAAGTCTGAAGGATAGATTTCACTAAGTGAGTCTAATACCTATGAACTAACTACTGATAATTTATGAAAGAATATAAATAATTTGTAGTTAGTGAGACATACTTAAGGATAATTCCTTGGGGTCACTTTCTATGGAAACACCCAATGTAGTCACTGTCTTGCTATTTTACTATATCTACAGATTTACTGTACTTATCTAGATTTACTTGTTTGGACTCTATGAGCGAAACTGCCTTTTTATACCACATGACTATAGTTTCGCTGAATAGCTTAACTATTTGATATAATTCAAAAAGAAATATTTTTATTCATTTATTTGAGCTAAATGAATATACTTCTCATGGCTGAAAGGCTTCACTGTTTGATAAGAATTATGAAAATACAGTTTCTTCAACCATTTGAACTGAATAAATAATATTTGTCAGGGCTGAATAGCTCTTATTTAATATGAATTGTGAAATTCCATATTTTTAATGGTACATTACATAGGTATGGTTCAGGTAATTATAGATATTGTAACAAATTATTTATTTATCATCCTAAACTAAGACGTACACAACAGTATTGTGAATGCATATATCTACATCAACGACCGAATGGTTGAATACATTGTGTTGTTAGACAGTGAAAAACTTCTAGCAAAAGGCAGGAATCTGCTCCATAAAATGAATATATCTATTTCATCGACCGAATGGTTGTGATTTCATTATGATGTCCGATAGTGGGAATTTCTAGCAAAAGCAGGAATCTGCTTCATTAAAAGAATAAATATTACCTATCTGAAGGATTGATTTGATTAATTGAGCTTGATAATTACTACTGAAAATTCATGAATATGAATTAATAGTGGCCAGTGAGATATGTTCAGGATACGTCCTTTTGGTGATTTTCCAAGGAAAACCCAAGTTTATAGCCTCTGTCTTACTGAATCACTGTTATTACTTCGTCTGAGTAGCGGTTAACGGGATATACTTATGGATACGTCCATTGTGGTCACTTTCTAAGGAAATACCCATCTTCTAGTCAATGTCCTTTATATCGTTATTCTTACAGAGTGAATACTCTACCTACATCAAACAAACAAACAAACATACCATCATCATAATATACTGCAAAACCGAGCTCAATGAGTGAAATCATCCTATTATATACTATATGAACATATAACTTGGCTAGAAGTCTTTACTATTATGACAGAAATATAAATTATCCATTATCATAAATATGTAAAGGAAATTACCAATATATAATTGATATATTTAGTCACAATTCTAAGAAACCTGACTATATCTTCAATTATATGAATATGAATATTACTTAACAAAATTTTAGTACCTTACCATACTTACTCTTAGTATCTAGGTATATGTCTTTGTCATATGGCAGCAATTTCTCTCGAAGCAGCTTGATAGAAATAGTATATTATATGAATTGACAGTTGAAATAAAGAACTGATCTAATTGTTTATAATGAATATGAAGAATAATAGACTTGGAGTTTAATCATTACAAAAATAAGTAAATAATTTCATAACTGACATTTAATTATGATTATTAATGTTTTCAGTATTGGCAAAAGAGAAAGCTAGTAAAAACATTTCAATATTGATGATTTTAAGAATTAAGAAAATTGCTACATTTTGAGCATTCCTCTTGACCTGATATTTCAGTACATGAACATGACTAACCGACAAAGGACCATAAATAAAGAAATTTTATTGTAAAATATAGATTCATTGTGGTGGGGAGTTGACCAGTCTGGCTGTCGAGACTCACAATTTTGGTATCTACCATGAGAGGATATCTCAGGGCGGTGGAGGAGCCCAAATCTTAGCCACATTAATAAATGTACATATTCATATTTACTAAATTATTAATCAAGTTCATTTAACACTATCAGACTACACTCTGTAATATGAATACTACTTTTATAGAATTAATATGACTAATATCACCATACTTTGCTTACTCTGTTATGCCTATTTTAGTCAAATAGCTTAGGTAAAGTACGTAGTCATATTAAATACCAATCTTAATTTCATTTAAAGTATTTGGGTTACTTACTACATTTCACTTCGTAGGTCCTATAGACTCTAGGTGATCACATGGCCAATGTGTAAATTAAATATGTAGATAATTATATGAAATTTATGTTCGTCGGATAAATTATTTATTAAAAATTCTTAATAGGTTAGGCTAGACGTTACAATTTGGTGCCGTGACCAGGATATTAGAACTCAATTTACTGTGGTTTTGTTACTTGCTTATTATGATTTTGTTTTTGTTTAGATAAAGGTGTATCTATTTTTAGATACACAATTTGTTGTCGTAAGAAAGGAGATGAATTAAGAATGGTATTTGATAGACACATGATATTGAGCCGGGAGTAGGGTTTGATAAATAAATTTAACACGAAAAAAAAACATAGTTTACATATTTTTATAATTGTACATTAAAACAGGTGGATTGCATAAAAGATTGTTTTTGTCACTTCACAGATCATAGTGCATGTAACCTTCGGTTTAATGGCGAGGGCACGGTATTTCTTTCACACTGCACTGATTGCCACTAATTTGATTAGAATTCCTTTGTTTGCTAGCGTCAGGAAAAAAGCGTCAGGCGTTGGCTTATTGATGCTACCATTTCACTTCACATTCGGTTATGGCGGATAACGGGCAAACACTTTTGCATAGGTTCCATTATTTCACTTTCAAGATTTTAACTCCAATAACATCTGTAGCAGGGTTTATACTTTTTATATCGGTAAACAACGATCTAACAAAATGGTCAATAATGCTTTGAGTTGCGTCAATGACGTTGGTTGACGTAACTTTCTCTAGTGATGCCATTTTTAAAATTAGGAAGTTGTCAGATGTACGCCTAATAGAGAATGCCAAAGTTGCCATTATAATTTGAATTTTGCTGTCAATAGGAGCTAAAAATTAAATATAGATAGGAAAAATAGGTAAAAATTATTTCAGGCTGATTAAATAATTCATCGTAAAAATAGTTTTGAATTGTAATTGTAATCTTGATATTATGAAGTTAAAGCTAGGCGATTGTCACATTGATGCATTGGTGTCACGCGCAGCGGTTGTTTTGGTGTCTCAAACAATTAAATATTGGAATGCATATTAATAGAAATAAATATTGGAATGAATCTATTGATATCCAGAATACGCATTGGTAGTAGGCCTGAATAAAAAAAATAGTTGTTGGAGAGCTTGCTGGATGCTGGATCGGAATTTTAATTGTTGAATCGGAAGCTAGCTGTAGGGTTACTAAATTGGCAACACTGCCAAGAGAAAGGCCACAGATTTAGTCACGATAGACGTTAGACTTGTGAAAGGGATACGTTATAGATTTATTGTAGTTTGGGGGTTGTTAGGAATATTTTAAATTATATTAATTAAATTGAATTTCTATGTTTGATTTGAGAGAGATAAAAATAATTTGAAACCTGTCTTAAGTTTCAATGGCGGGGGTTGTAAGAAAAATATTTTTAAATTTATAAGCATATCAAGCTTAACGCTGGTATTGTCAAACAGCTTTTTGGTCTGTCTTTGTTTAAACTGAATGACGATTAACCAGTTTTGGAATTATTCAGAAGGGAATGGTAATATACATAAATACATATGTGTATGACTTATAAAATGTATTCATCTAAAGTTTTGAAAACGGGGGGTTGAGAACATACGCTCAATCTACTTTGAAGCATGCTAGACCTTATGTATGGCGTTTATTAAAACGACCAAAGTCTGTGGCGTTAAGCGTAGAACGCATTTGTGAGATTTTACATCTAACATATAAAAAAATTGATGCGGGTATATACCGGCTATAGCAGTGTTTGTTATTCAATATAGAAAATGTTGTTTATATTTGGAAACGTTTTATTTAAATTAGCTAATCTACTATTTCAACTAAGAGAAAGGGGAACGTTTGTTATATAATTAAAACGAATTGAGTTTGGTGGGATAAATATTGAACTTTAAAATGCATAGTAGCTGTGGAAAATCGCTGTGATAATGTGTTTACTTACTTACGGTTTTGTTCAAACAGTTTGAATAGTGAAATTGTTTAAAAAAATGGTGTGTACTCAATACTATTTTCCTACGTTATTAAATAATACGGTTCTGAACACAATGAAACAACACTAAGTCGTTTGGGAACGTATTTTTACTTACATCTAACTCTATAGGATTTATCAGACAAATTTACAGAATCAAACATCGAATCATGAGTTCCTCTTCATATTCTACATTATTGGAAGAATATCATTGATTATTGCTTACAGATTGAAATATTAAATTATAATGAAGGCACAATGAACATGTGAAAGGAGTTTTCATAGATTTGAACACTAGTTAAATGAAAGATTCATGAACTGTTGTCTATAAGCAGGATTTTAATTATTTCACATGATAATTGATTACTAAAGGCAATTTATAATTGTCTAGTTATGACTTGTAGTTTGATTTGAAGTAGTTTAGGTTTCTTGTTCACTTGAACATTGGTATAAGCAATAGATTCTAGGGTAATGCAATATTTTAGAAGACTAAGCAGTCTACCATAGTCATTATTTGTTTACAAATCTGAATTTTGTGTTAAAACAGATTCAGATCAATATAGAGGTTCAATTTAAAGAAATACTCAGCTGTAATAAATAATAATAGTCAGCTGTTGGATGTTCTGTTTCCGTTAGTCTGCCAATATGTGTGACAGACAATATGGTGATTTGTTTAAAAGTTGTTGAATGAAAAAGATTTGGCCCATAACTACATTGAAGTCATATCATTTCGATACCGATTGATGTGTAGAAATGTTAATATTTCATCAGATTCAATGTATTGAAGGCAAGAGATAAGGGTTTTAACTGTTTGATCAAATGGTTTTACAGAGTTACTGGATTTATTTTAGTAAATAACATTTTACAAATTTTGATATGCGGTAAGGCACAGGACAATTTTATAGAGAAAGTTTAGAAAATTTTACATTCTGTCAAAACTAAGATAACTAATGGTTTCTACTAGATCTAAGAACATTTGTTTGAATATGATGTGAAACTAGGAACATGAAATTAAAATTGTATAGTGACGTGTTATGTTTCTTCAACATTAAACAAAGAGTTTTGGGAAATTAATTGTGTTAATTTATTAAAGAGCAATAAGGTATTATAATTTATTATGATCTATGATAGTCAAAAGAAAATTAAACGCACCTCTATATTCTATAGAAATTAATTTAAAGTTTTGAACATTAGCGGTGGCATTGAATTTGATATAGGAAGATGTTTCTAGTATTCAAACTAGAATGATGTGAGATCAACTACTTAGTTAAGATATCATAGGCTAGTTAAACCGATTGATTAGTGGTGTCACTGTAGCTATACATAGTTTGGGGTTGCGGGTTTGAATCCTACTTTCATGTTTTTGTTATTGGTTGAGACGAATGACATGGAATTCTGTCATTCAGATTAGTAGATTCTGTTTTCACAATTAAGAATTTTGTCCTGAAAATAGAAAACTGCAGATTGTTATGAAACAATAATCTTAATAGAAAGTTGAAGTTTGGCATGAAATTATAGTGATAGATATCTACAGTGATGAACATTTTAATTTAAAAGGATTAAGTTGAGTAGTAAAATAATTTTGGAAATTTTAATAACTCTAATGCTAAGAGAAATAAGATTATGTTTGCAGAATTGTAGATACAGAAAAAAAAAAAGATAATAAATTTGAATTTGTTTTGGTTGAATTAGAAGTTACTATCGGAAGTAATATTTAGTATATAATCTAAATAGAAGATTATTAAAATATTAAACTTATAGATATAGAGTTTGAAACAATTAATTGGCTAGCAGTAGTATTGGGATCTAGAAAAGGGGGGGTTGCCTCAAACAAGTTTTAGAGAAAAAGAAAAATAGATTGACTTTTATAATTGTTGGGTCGGGAAAATGTTTTTTGCATGTGTAGGTTATAGCTAACTAGTTACTAGCTATAAAAAATATATGAATTCAACACATGTACTTTTATAAAGTGAGTATGTCGTTTCTGTATGTATGTATATGAGTATGCATAATATATGTGTTTGTTTATTGTTCAAAAGCTACGAATCGATTATGGTACTCTTCAACTGATTATCAAAGGCTTGTGCTCAACGTTAAAGAGTGTATGGATCGATGATGATGATGATGATTATTCTTCGAATTGGAAAAATATGAATAGATGGAATAATTAGATTTGGAAAGGTAAATTTAGTGTATAACTAATCTTTAGTTTATAATTTAGTTTTATCTCTTGTAGACAAATGAGGGATCTTGTTTCATCGGCAGTGAAACCATGTTGCATTAAATTTTAATTGTTATTTATAGCTGGTTTCAATTATGGTTTTCTGTAATTAGCATTATTAAGTTAATATATGTTTATGTTCTGTTTTGCTTAGTTTAAATTTGAACATAGCAGCAATAGTTAAATGTTACTTTAAGGGACACAAAGTTTCGGTTCGAGGACGAACGCCGAACGTATCGCATCGTTAATTTAGAATCAGAGTTTTAAGCATTCAACTACTGTTGGATTGTTTAGAAATAGATACATAGTGACTTGAAAGATCCAGAGGATACTTCAAAATTGCGTAATTAGTAGCAGGTAACCAAGGAATGTACAGTAAGTCTGACTAGCATGAAGAAGTCCAGTGGCCCTGTATCTGATGCTATGGAGACACGCATACACTGCAACAGACGAATTAAGTGTCAATTGATTTTCTCTAGGCTCCTGGTATGTTCTTATCGTTAAATTTCGTTATCATGTCTCGTTAAACTTTTCTTACTACTGTCGATAAATAATTACAGTCCACTCATTAATAGTATATAATAATAAAAAGAATTAAGTAGATGAAATTCATCACAATTGGTTTTGTAACTTATAGAACGTGGACAGTTCGGTAATAAAATTGGTTAACCCATAATATACTTAGAATGAAAATTGTAGAACGTAAACAAGTCTAAAGATTTGTTGATGGAATTCAGTGTGGATGCTAATCATGAATCTCATGATTGTCAAAAATTCTCAATAGCCTTTCATTCATTGATTACAATGGTGAAGCTTTTCGGAGGCTAATAATATTTTGAGAGAGTGTAGTTAACATTACACATATTTAACAATATTTACATTTATTTAACTTTTGAAATCGTTTTTTGAGAAAATGCTGCTATATACTTATGCAACATATAAAAGTTAAACATTCAGTTGGCAAAGTATGTCACTGTTTGAATTTTCAGTCTTGTGGGAATTTAGGGTCAGTTTATTTTATTCGAATGTATTTGGTTCGAATGGATGGAAAATAACAATAATAATAATAAAAATCTTTATTTCGGGTAATTTACCATATGATGTTAGATAGCAAAAAAATAACATATATCAATATGTTAGTTGGCATTTAAAAAAAAACTAAAAATATACCTACTTAAATTAAAAAAAAATAAGTTAGAGGAGATGTAGACTGAATTAATAAAAATAAAAGTATATTTTTTTTATTAGTGGGTCAGTGAGGAATTGTTTAGTGGGAAATAGTAGAAGTTTATAATTATGACTTGGAAATGGGAGGAGTTGCTTCATCGAGGGAATTTTTATTCATTTTAGTTGTGTTAAAAGTTAAACAGAAAACTTTGTAAAAATTAAATTCTTTATTTTTGTTCAAAGCTTTCCATTCTAGAAGATTTGATGGGTCATTAGAGGGGCGTGAAAGAAAAGAATGTGGAAGATTGACAGAATGATGGACACTATATCGTAGATATATATATATATAAGTATATATGTATATATATATATATATATATATATATATATATATATATAAAGTAGATTAGGGTGGGCCCTGATGACTCAACTCTTTTAATAGATATGGAACACAATTTATTGATGTTTGATCCCATAGACATAACTCTATACAATGAGATTTCTGTGGCAATAGGTGTTAGGTTAGGTCAGTGGACAATAATTGGCAGTTTTAAAAACTGTACCACAGAAAGATCATACTATACTCGAGCTAAGACTAGCTATGATTTTATATCGGCAACTGCACATTTTCCAAAGGGTAATGGTTAATTTTTGGGGTGGAAGTTCCTAACTGGACATTTGGTCAGATGATAGTTATCACCGGAACTATTAAAGCATTTGGTTTTTGAAGGGGATGTATTGCGTTCCAGATGCAATCAGAAGGTTAGGTTGGAATCGGAGTGTTTTATACATTGTCATTAGGGCAAGTCAGCCTCACAACCTGGCTCCTCACCAGAGATTAAATGGCCTTGGGAACGTGATAAATTGTCATGATTAATGTGTCAACATTATGTATAAATTTTATACGTAATGTAAAAGAAGTTTGGAGGTGATGCTCTTATTTTAACTATTATCTATTTGGTCTAAACACACACCACATTAAATACAGTTGGGAAAAGTTTTAATAAATTGATTTAAAAAAAAAAAACATTTATTTGTGAATAATGAGAGATTTTTAAAATTTACTTCGGTTAAGTAATTCCTCACCTATGCAAATTTTAGGGGTTGGCTGTGACAAGACGCCTGCTCACTCACAAATAAATGATTATAAAATACATTTAAATACATTAACAAAAAAAAAATAAAAAAATACAAAAATTTTTAGAATCACCCTAATTTTTAAATTCGCTCTCACCAGTCGGATGAGTCTGAAATTTGTGACGAAAAGCATGGCAAATACACAAATATATAAATAACATGCATTTGAATATAATAATTAAGTTATCAAAGGCAAATAACTAAAATTTAAAAACAAATAGTATATTTAAAATAGCTCAAAATATTTAGAGTCACCCTCTTCGTTCAGAAGGACTTGACCTTTGATCTTGTTTAAGGAAGAGGCAAAGTAGATACTTGTGGTACAGAATCTTGGAACAGCGATTACTTGAAAGTATTAATACGCGGTTTTCTCTAAGCATGCTTAGCACATATCGGGTATTTAAATCGAGTATTTTCGTGGACGCGTACTAAAAAGTCTTAGTATGTGATTTATCGAGTTTGTGTTTCCCTAGTACTATTGAGAAATGTAAATAAAAAACCTATCCGAGACTTTTGTGCATTGTGTCAAATGTGTCGTTTGTCCGCGTTAGGCTCAGTAGTCCGTCTAACCACGAAGCAAACACTTGTCCTTCTAACCGGAGTTATGTATGCTCTTAGTAGGTATAAATACGAGAGGGATCCAGAAAAAGGGAGTATTATTGATTGGACCTTCGACGCGTAGATGTTCAGTCCTAGTAACGCGATGTGCTAATATTTGGATTAGTACTACCTATTCTGAAATATCTTTGTTTTCATTTGTTGAGTATTAACGTGATTTGTTTAAAGAATTAATTTAAAAGAAAAGTTTTTGGTGTATTAAGTGAATTCGAGTATTAACGTGATTTGTTTAAAGTTTTAATTTAAAAGAAAAGTTATTGGTGTAGTTTGTGAATTAATAGTGCTTGGAAAGGAGTGATTCTTGGATTATCCGGAAAATAGTTAGATTGCATGAGAGCATAAAACCATTTCCCGTAGTAAGTAGGGAATCTGGCGAATATGCGTATTCTATATTTCTAATTGAAAGAAAAATATTGACTTAACTTCAAATTTAAAATAATTTCTATTAAAGAGTAACTTTTAATTAATCTTATTATTGAATAGTGAAGTACTTAAATGGCAATTATTAGCATCATCAAACGATAAATATATTATTGAGAAGTCTGAAGGATAGATTTCACTAAGTGAGTCTAATACCTATGAACTAACTACTGATAATTTATGAAAGAATATAAATAATTTGTAGTTAGTGAGACATACTTAAGGATAATTCCTTGGGGTCACTTTCTATGGAAACACCCAATGTAGTCACTGTCTTGCTATTTTACTATATCTACAGATTTACTGTACTTATCTAGATTTACTTGTTTGGACTCTATGAGCGAAACTGCCTTTTTATACCACATGACTATAGTTTCGCTGAATAGCTTAACTATTTGATATAATTCAAAAAGAAATATTTTTATTCATTTATTTGAGCTAAATGAATATACTTCTCATGGCTGAAAGGCTTCACTGTTTGATAAGAATTATGAAAATACAGTTTCTTCAACCATTTGAACTGAATAAATAATATTTGTCAGGGCTGAATAGCTCTTATTTAATATGAATTGTGAAATTCCATATTTTTAATGGTACATTACATAGGTATGGTTCAGGTAATTATAGATATTGTAACAAATTATTTATTTATCATCCTAAACTAAGACGTACACAACAGTATTGTGAATGCATATATCTACATCAACGACCGAATGGTTGAATACATTGTGTTGTTAGACAGTGAAAAACTTCTAGCAAAAGGCAGGAATCTGCTCCATAAAATGAATATATCTATTTCATCGACCGAATGGTTGTGATTTCATTATGATGTCCGATAGTGGGAATTTCTAGCAAAAGCAGGAATCTGCTTCATTAAAAGAATAAATATTACCTATCTGAAGGATTGATTTGATTAATTGAGCTTGATAATTACTACTGAAAATTCATGAATATGAATTAATAGTGGCCAGTGAGATATGTTCAGGATACGTCCTTTTGGTGATTTTCCAAGGAAAACCCAAGTTTATAGCCTCTGTCTTACTGAATCACTGTTATTACTTCGTCTGAGTAGCGGTTAACGGGATATACTTATGGATACGTCCATTGTGGTCACTTTCTAAGGAAATACCCATCTTCTAGTCAATGTCCTTTATATCGTTATTCTTACAGAGTGAATACTCTACCTACATCAAACAAACAAACAAACATACCATCATCATAATATACTGCAAAACCGAGCTCAATGAGTGAAATCATCCTATTATATACTATATGAACATATAACTTGGCTAGAAGTCTTTACTATTATGACAGAAATATAAATTATCCATTATCATAAATATGTAAAGGAAATTACCAATATATAATTGATATATTTAGTCACAATTCTAAGAAACCTGACTATATCTTCAATTATATGAATATGAATATTACTTAACAAAATTTTAGTACCTTACCATACTTACTCTTAGTATCTAGGTATATGTCTTTGTCATATGGCAGCAATTTCTCTCGAAGCAGCTTGATAGAAATAGTATATTATATGAATTGACAGTTGAAATAAAGAACTGATCTAATTGTTTATAATGAATATGAAGAATAATAGACTTGGAGTTTAATCATTACAAAAATAAGTAAATAATTTCATAACTGACATTTAATTATGATTATTAATGTTTTCAGTATTGGCAAAAGAGAAAGCTAGTAAAAACAAATTCAATATTGATGATTTTAAGAATTAAGAAAATTGCTACATTTTGAGCATTCCTCTTGACCTGATATTTCAGTACATGAACATGACTAACCGACAAAGGACCATAAATAAAGAAATTTTATTGTAAAATATAGATTCATTGTGGTGGGGAGTTGACCAGTCTGGCTGTCGAGACTCACAATTTTGGTATCTACCATGAGAGGATATCTCAGGGCGGTGGAGGAGCCCAAATCTTAGCCACATTAATAAATGTACATATTCATATTTACTAAATTATTAATCAAGTTCATTTAACACTATCAGACTACACTCTGTAATATGAATACTACTTTTATAGAATTAATATGACTAATATCACCATACTTTGCTTACTCTGTTATGCCTATTTTAGTCAAATAGCTTAGGTAAAGTACGTAGTCATATTAAATACCAATCTTAATTTCATTTAAAGTATTTGGGTTACTTACTACATTTCACTTCGTAGGTCCTATAGACTCTAGGTGATCACATGGCCAATGTGTAAATTAAATATGTAGATAATTATATGAAATTTATGTTCGTCGGATAAATTATTTATTAAAAATTCTTAATAGGTTAGGCTAGACGTTACAAGGGGTCCTAAGTTTTATGACGTCACATTTCAAAATCTAATACAAAGTGTTAAAATGCCAAATTTGAACTAGGTATTATCGAACAACTTAAATATATTTCCTACTTTATCTGTATTGAAGGAGTGGTTTCGAAGCTTATAAGTTCCATTAATAATAATTAATACTTTATTGTCTTGTTAATTTTTTCAAATGTTTAATCTAATATTGATTATATAAAAAAATAATTTAAAAGGAAAGAAAACTAATTTCGGAACTACTGTGATTAATTATTAATTAAATGATTTCTAGATGTAAGTTTGAAAAATATGTGACGTCACACTAGGGACGGGGGGGTTTCACAAATGTGACCAACTGTGATAAGGAGGGGGGAGGGGTCAAAAATCACGAAATTAGTGTGACGTACTTTATGGATGACCCCTTATATGCATAATTCCATATTGAAAATGAAACGATTTATTTTGCAAGTAGGCCACACGGGCTCTTTCACATGTCTGAATCTACCAGCGCTTCGAAAGGTGACATCTGCTTAGAAGAAACACCGCAAGAAACTCAGCAGTAAGTACCTAAGCAGGTACTAACATACTACCTCTTTTACCCCCTGCCAGTCTTATTTCCAAAAGTTTCTATCGCTTATGTCCGGCCTGCAGTTAGCCTGATTATAATATCGAAAACCGTATCCAAATCCGTCCAGTAGTTTACAAGTTTGTCGCGCACATACAATCAGACAGACAACGGACATGACATTTAACTATCGCGAAATGTTGTGTTGCTCATTCTGAATTTATTCATTGTTATCTTCAATATACAGACTGTTTCCACATTGCGATTTTATAATGCATATAGATTGCCTAAGCGATAGCGCGTATAGCTTTTTGCGATGCGGCCGCCTTTAAGTTAATAAGAGAAATATTCACCATTCATTCATATTTAAGTCAAACAATATCCTTGACTGACGGCAGTAACATTTAACGACATTGTTCGATGAAATCGATAACTCTTATCATTTCAATAGCGTATTTTACAAACGCAATGACTTTTTTGAGCTCGATAAAGTACGGTAAAGAGCGTTTTCTAAGAGTAATGAACGATTATAATCGGAGAATCGTGATTATAAAGCGAATGAAAAATCGTTTGATACAATAATAATACAGCCCTAAAAAAGGTTGACAGGAGGATAAGGTAACACCGCCTTATCTCTAAGGGCGTCTCTCTCACACTAGTGCCGATGAAAGTGATATTCGGAGAGATAAGACTGGGTTAAGTTATCCCCATGTCAACATTGCTAGGACCGCTGTATCTTCTTCGCCTGGTACCTATTCTCTTTCAATGAAGGCTCCAGAGATGGGAAAAATTTATTCTATTGAAGAATTACGAATAAGAATAAACTAAATTATTCACAAATGACGAATAAACATATCAAATGATTGGCGAATAATTTATTCGTGGAATGAGTTGACATGAATAATTATTTATTTGGATAGTTAACATTTCTCAATGATAGTAAATATTATCATTGAGAAATAATCTTAACTGAAAGACTGTTTTTTTGTGCTAACGGACAGCTTATATACCTACTTATCGTCGTATATAAAGCATCCTACTAATAAGTTTCAAATAAAGATTAATCGTGTTATTTATTCGAATAAAATAACGAATAAAACAATCGTCATTTGAAAAAGCGGACGAATTATTTATTCGCGAGTAATAAGTTCGTAAATTATTCTATATACGAATAAAATAAAAAAACTAATAATACCCGCCTCGGATGTGCTCGTATCACGCTAAGCTTCGACATATATTAATACATTACTTCCCCTACAAATAAATTACCCCTAGCCATTCGAACCAGCGCCATTAGGTCAGTTAACCTTTTGAACGCCACAGTCAGCTGTAGCCGACAGCAGATTTCCGTGCCCCTTACTCCACGGCATGCCGTTTTCCATACATTTTATCGGCTACAGCCGTCACTCGGCGTCTGTGGCACGCTTGCTCGCAATCAGCCGTGGCGTTCAAAAGGTTAAATATCCGACGTTTTATTTTTCGCAATATTGGTTAAAAGTTATGTTTGTAACACATATCTTGTTTAACTTCAGATTCAGAATTTTTATTATTTCCTGCTTGTCGCAATAACGAAGTCGTATCAGTTAATCTCAGAAAACAATGAGGGGAATGTTCAAAAGTCGTAAACTTTATCTCAGTTATAATGAAAATATTTGCGACGTTACGTTTCGTAATCTGCTACGCAACTGGGTTTTTTGAACCAAACTGAATTGTATTTGTGTTTGCTTAAAATTCCGGTTATATGGGGGATCTGGGGGTTACCACTCTCTTAATGCGATTCTCTTTAGGCCCAAAAGTGAACTGCGTCGATATTGCATACCACGACATTGTATTTACATATGTAAAATATATGGTGAGAAAAGAAATAGCGACGCAGTTCAGCTTAAGGCCTAAAAAGACTCGCATTTAGAGATCGTGGTAACCCCCCAGACTCCCCACATAAACGGAATTTTAAGTAAACACAGATACGATTTAGTTTGGTTCAAGAAAGATAGACCATTGGAATAAAACATACAACCTCCAGCCAGGGGGGTTGGAGGTTATTAGGTAATTATTGTATGTCTTTGATTCAGCTATGCTCGCAACTATATTCGCGTGAGATTGGGATGAAAAGTATCCTATGTTTTATTCCAGGGTATGGTCTATCCGTCTGCCTAAATTCGTCTATATCCGTCTAGCCGTCTGCTTGTGATTGAGGAACAAACATCTTCAGATACTTTCACATTTATATTATTGGTAGGATTTTAACATGGCGCCTTTGAACTTTAGGCACAAACCAAATATCCTAAAGATACCCTAGCCAACTTTTACTAGCAAATAAAGCTGCCAGAGTTGCGGGACGCGCGGGGTTTTCAGAGCGCTGTGATTGGTGGGTTTGAGGTTTTGCGCTCGCGCCTGCCTAGCCCCGCCACTCTGGCTTTTTCCTCTAATGGTGGCAGCGGGGATAGGGGGTCGCACTCCGCACTTAAGGTACGCTCGGCCGTCGGACAGCTCGGAGCTGTAAATCGCAGTAGGTTGCCGCTCGCTCGCTCGCTGGCCGATTAGCGCGTCATCAAGTAGCCTAGATGTTCAGTGTTGTTGGGTGACGCGGATAAAAAACTGACACCTTGCGTTTACGGAAGCGCACGTTTTATGCGACGGAGAGAAGGCATGATTAGGCATATTTTCTTGCCTAAACACCGGTTTTGTTAGACTATTATAATTCTATTATCTATTCTGTGGTGGGGTTTGCTCGGGTATGCGGAATCTATTAGATATATGGTCTGTCTATTGACCTTTTTTTTCGGGAACGTCCAAGCGATATTGTAGCGACGCGCTAGCACGATGCTTTAAGCGTAAGAGTGGGATGCGAATCTCGCTAGCGCGACGCAACAATATCGCTTGGAAGTTCCCGAATGGACGCGCTCTAGACCACTGGTTTTTATTTTTTTCCCTTTAATCAATAAATTCAGCGTTATTGTTATTTCAGTATTCTCATATAAAACTAATTTCGGCGATTATTTGTATTTGTTGATCTTTAATCAATATTTAAAAAACGTATAGACCTAGATTTTGTTCTGACTGACAACCTATCAAAAATTGGTCCAAATCGGTTAACATTTAAGGGGTGGAAATCGTTATCGCCTTTTGTATGAAAAGGGTGATTTTTGCCGTTGGTTCACAGTCCTCTTAAGGATCTTTTTCTGTTTACATATCACTTGTATTTCTTTTAAATAAATAACTTTCTTCTCAATACTCCAAGATACACATTTTATTACGTCTACACGGAGTTACTCAATCTATCTTAATGAATGGACGGACAAGATCAGATCCGTCGGAAACAGGCTGTCATACAATTGTAAATAAAATACGACGTCTCAGTACCGCCACTTCTGTGTCCTTATAAACTTATTCTATGAATTAAAGTTAGCTATTCAGGTTGATTATATCATCGTAAAATTAAAAATACTTATATGGCTGGACAAAACTTTTTCTGTTAAATCACACAAATGCTTTTCGTCTGTGTATTTGTTTGTTTGTCAATTCGGTATTTTGCAATTCGTTATAAAGACTTCTATAGTAGTTTATGCAACGGTTGCATAACGATAGGCCTTAAAACACTAGTGCGGTTTTATGAAACGAGCTTTTAGCGAGTTTCATAATAAGATCGCACGTGTGTTTTAAGGCCAAATTATGCAGAGTTGCATACATAACTTTAGCTACACACATATTATAAATCCTCCATGATGGGTTCAGAAACAATATTTTCTGGCAACAAGTTATTTGTTGCAATCGTGGCTGCATATTTCCGATATCCGGCGCATTTTCACATCACATACACTCCGATTCTTCGATCTCCGATTCCGACACTACTATTCATATTCTCAACTAAAATGTAAATTACAAAACCAACTTTTTCTATTCAATTCAACAACAATTCTACTTTCGTTCAGCAAAACACCAACATAAACGCGGCAATTCGATCCTCCGTCATGACCATTTTTTTTTAAATCATAGACAAACGAATGAAGTCTCTGTTCTCATGTCACTCGAGATCAAATGTTATGCAGTTTATATTAAAAAAACATACTGAATTGACGTTTCGTATCAATAACTGTTTTACTATCTATGGATACTAGAATAGAGACCCACTTGAGTTTTGACAGCTGTTCCAAATTTAATCTCATTTCTATACTAAAAACGATACGGGAATAACATTGCAGCACTGGTTTTTCCTAATTGGTTGTCAAAATGGTGGTCATTTCCTGCGGTTTTTGATTACACTATGGAGGTTTTATGATATGGGTGTAGATAATAGTATATTTTTATAGTTAATTGATCTTTTTTAATATGGACACGTGCAGTATTTCCTAGAACAAACATCGAAAAGCGTTGTCATTTTTTCCACAGGCTATCCGCCATATTGCATTGCAGGTGACATCATACTTCACCTTTGAATTTTTAACCTTCGTTTTTTGTAATAAATTAGGTATGAGAGTTTTAACCGACATCAAAAATATGGAAGTTATCATAGCTGGGCACCGTTAATCTAATTGTTAACTCCGTTAATCGCTAATCCTTTACTACAAGGGTTAACTTCCTTAAACGTTAAAGCGTTACATTTCGGAAGATTTAACGGAGGTTAACGTTAATCGTTAACTCATCGATGCGTTAGTAATATACTAATAAATGGATTGTGCTATGGAATTTTAGGCAGGACATGAAACATTGGTAAAAATAGGGTATTGCATTGGTTTGTAATAATACCTTTACAGATCAAATTCAAAACAACAGTTTCCTGACATAAGCCGCGCGGTGTCTTCTTGGCAAATAGTAGGTACTTAATTAACGTTTAACGGACTTTAATTGTTTTAACGGAAGTTAATGAGTCCGTTAACAATTTTTGAAGTTAACTTAAAACTTAATCCGTTACTCGAAATGTTAACTTCATTAATTATCGATTAATGGTTTAACGGTCTTATGCCCAGATATGGAAGTTGTAAGTATTAATATATATATACCACTTTTTTTAAAACGAAAATGACTAGCAACGTCCAAAATGTACCTAACTGACGGCCGTTATATTTATTCAAAGAGGATTCCAACTTGAATATTAAAAATATAGCCTTACAAACAACATAAAATGATGACACCTGTCAATAATAATACTGAATTATTTCCTGCTATAATTATGACTAGTTAGTGGCGACATGTTTCAATCGATGGCATAAGAATTCCGAATTTTATAGCTCTACCAACTTAAACTAACCTAGTGGCAAAATCCGGAACTAACATTTTCAAAACTTGCTTTATCTATATAGATAGTGGCGACAATTTGCTTAGCCCAAGTAACTTTGTGGTGCTTAACATCAGTTGTTAAAAATAGCAAAAGTTATGACCTCGTGACGTCATCTGAGTCAAGTGCTCACGGTTGACATTGAAGATGGAAACTGCTGAATATTCACATTAGCTAATTTATTTCCTGTGGTTTATGCATGAAGGTTGCCATGAGGGCGAGAGAACGGACATTCCGGAGGTATATCTAACATATAATAAAATCGTAAAGTTGAAGAAATCTGTACATAGAACATAACAAGGAAAAATGCCAATGGGGGGGCTTCAGAATGCGCAACACAACACATCCCAATAGTTTTGAATTTCAAGTCCGATTCTCTGATTGTATGTGTGCAATAAACTTTTGAACTACTGGACGGATTTCACTACGGTTTTCAATCTTATATTAAAGGCAACTTCAGGCAGGACATTGGCTTTAAAAACTTTCAGAAATAAAACTTGAAGGGTGTATAAGAGGGGGTTGAAGATGAGGTGTTGTGCGCGCGCTAGGTAAATATGCTGGATAATAAAGGATAATGCTGTTTTCCTAGTCCCTTTCTGAACACGCATGGTTCCGACACCAAACCGTATTAGCATTCCGTTCTGCAATCGATTAAGTTGCGTTGAAATAAAAAAATAAAAACAATATTACGTCTGATGCACATGAGCCTTTTATTTTATTTATTTTATTTATTTTACCTTTTAACACACATTTAAGTAGTTTGTTGGCAGTGGCTTTTGGCTGACACAATGAAACCCAAGAGTACTGCAAAAAATACGGAATGCGTCGTATGCGACGAGGATAATTGAAGATATCTGAGAAAATTGTTACTCAGTATAGAGGAATGCTTGAAAGCCAGCAGATTACTTGACAAGCAATCGTAGGTACTAATATCTAGTTTAGTTTTTACGTTAGTTTTCGTATATATCTTGTAAGTAGATTTAATTAATTTTATTTAGTATCATTATTATTTTGTATGTTTATTATGTTGTTAAATAAATTTAACTTTAAAGGTACACAAATAAATATTATACTTTGAGTTAAAAAACCTATCAAAGGCCCAAACTCATACCTAAATAACACAATGTCTACATACAGACTTTTATGCGAACCAACGGACAATAGCTTTACTTATGCAAACATAATGTTAATAATACTCAAATACCAAGCCAATAAGCACGCGCCGACAAGTTTCTAATAAAAGCCATCTCATATCGTTTCACCGGTTACCTAATGCGTGGTTCCGTCTTGTGAAACAGACTTTAAGAGGCAGAGGAATGTCGGTGGTGACCTCAACGGCCGCCCCTACTGATTCACTTAAATCCTTAACATGTCTTTTATATATATTAAAAGGACCATGAACCAACGGCAAAAATCATGAATAACGATTTCCACCTTTTAAATTTTAACCGATTTTGACCAATTTTTGATAGGTTGTCAGTCAGAACAAAATCTAGATCTATACGTTGTTAGAATTTTGATTAAAGATCAACAAAGTCACCGAAAGTTTTGTATGAGAATACTAAAACAACAATAAAACTGAATTTATTGGTTATAGTGAAAAAACAAAATGTATAGACCTATATTTTGTTCTGACGGACAACCTATGAAAAATTGGTCAACATCGGTTAACCTTTAAGGGGTGGAAATCGTTATCGCTTTTTGTATGAAATGCCGTAGGTTCACACACCTCTTAAAATAAGAAATATGGGTATTCTGGATACCGTTTAAAATATGGAAAGATAATGTGTATATTATATACAGAAGGACAATATAGAAATGTTAACTCTAATCTAGACTTAAGTGATGTTGACGGCCTTATAAGGGTTCATTTATTAATAGTTAGAACAGATAACAGTAACAAATGGTAGGCTTTTAGTCTAGAATATCATCATCAAGCGATCGTTGGATTGATCACAACCGTTCAGCTTCTTTGATGACTAGATGACTTCTTTGATGAATACGCGGATTCCAAGAGACATCGATGAGAACTAAAGATTTATCTTGAACACTAACATGCATTGATTAAGTGCCAAACTAGGATTTCCCCATACTATGGGTACTAGACAATGATACGAATACTTTATATAGATAAATACAAAAATGAATAGATACTACACATCCATAACTCGGGTACAACAATGAGACTCGAACTTCGACCTGCACAGTATACCAGTTGCACTATCGAGTCAGTCCAATAATATCTAACCATAAATCTTATTCAAGTGCAAATAATAAGTCTGTAATTGTTATCATATTTCTGGAAAACTCAAACGACTCAATAATCAATACTGATTGCAATCGACTGCCCTATCGCTATGGCCATAATTTTGCCTCGAGCACAGATTACATAATACTCCTCGAGAGAGATTTTTTTTCTATACCTAGTAAGATTATTGATTTTTACTGTACCGATTGAGTTGAAATTTGGTATACATATGTAAGTTGGTGACCGCAACACGGACGCGTGACGGGGGTAAATTAGAAAATTTAAAAAAAAGTTATGCCACCTATATCGTGTGACATATCAAATGTAAGGGCTTATTGTGAGGATCTTAAAAATATATTTTTTTAAATTGTAAGTAAAATAGTTTAGAAGTTATTCAGGAAAATAGGCGAAAAATGACAATTCCCCCCCCCCCCCTTATTTCCGAAACTACTGGGGCTAAAATTTTGAAAAAAATACTGAAAATAGATCTTTACCTATAAATTACAGGAAAACCTATAAGAAGTCTATGGTATTTAAAGTAACCTAGTAAATTTCCGATAATCATGTACGGAACGGAACCCTCACCACACGGCTTTCACTCGCACTTGTCCGGTTTTTTTTTAACAGAAAGATTTTAGCAGAAAACAGCTTTATCTCGCACTTGTCCGGTTTTATTTACTTACCAATAAGGTAGGGCTGATATCGCTGCACCGCTCCGATAATTTATGACAGAGTTTGCAGCGATGAATAATCTTACTATAGTCAAAAACATCCACCCAAAACTCGCCTCTATTCACCTCAATATGAATTATTTTGCACTTGTGTGGCAACCGGAATTGCCGAGCTTTTGAAGTGCATACAAACCAACATAAAATATGCCTGTTTTAGCGATGACATTACTGGTTAAGCGTTCGTTGGTCCGGAAATTACCATGGTCTTTTTGTACAAGATTCCAGGGCAATTTGCAACTTGGATGACGCTGAATAAAGGCTATTATGGCATCCAGGCGCTTTTCAATCATTATACGAATAAAATAAGTAAAGATAAACAAGAATGTTTATACCATACAAATTTTAAGTATTTCACCGCCTTTTCTGAATTTTAAGACACAATACAATAAATACAATATTAATATCCTTTGTTAAACCCCACATAAAACATATTGGTAAAAGACACAAGAGAGAGAAATAAATATAACAAGGACACCAAATATCCAGCTAATTTCGCCGCAATCTTATAATTAAGACAAACCCATACTACGATAAGAAATGCGAATGTAACTCTGTCGGTTTGTCTGTCTGTTGAGGTTGACGCAGCTCTTATGTAGTAGTCAAAATTCCGCGATCTATATTTCCGAGTTTACACGAACATTTCCGAAGTGTGTTACTTAATAAGTAGTAGTAATTAAATGTATCCCTTTATTATTACTTTTCCGGAACTTAAGTTCAATTCTATCATTTCGATGGAGGAAAACATCTTGAGAAACCTGCACACATCCGGGAAGTAATTCAGCGATGTGTGCGAAGTTCCCAATCTGCAGCTCAATTACGCAGCACAATTGGTATCGCTTTGGCTCGAAATGCAAACCAATTTAGTCTTAACTCTGTGTAAATAAGTGTACAATTGGTTTACTTTTCGCGAAAGCGATACCAATTGGTGTTACGTAATTGAGCAGCAGCACTGGGCCCGCGTGGGCACTAGCGTCTGTAATGCCAACATTGCTGCATATTTTGTCGCCCTTATATCTTCCAGCCACAGATCTTATACCCAATAGACTCCGCATAGCTGAGCGACCCCCGCTGCCAGCATTAAAAGCAAAAAACCATAAAGGCAAGCGCGGGAGTGCATCTTCAACGCACCAATCACAGCGCTCTAAAAATCCCGCGGGTCCCGCAAGATTGGCAGCTGTATTTACTAGTAACTAGTTAGCCTAAGCGGTGTCTAGGCTATTTGTGGCCGAATTCAGAAACGCCACTTAAGCATTTGATTACAGTCAATGTCCCTCAACTAGTTGTCATCCTATACAAAAACGTCACTGAAACGTCACTTTAATTTGAGTGGCCTTTCTGAATTTGGCCATTGGTCTGTTCTTCCAGCATGAAGGAACCACATCATCCTCCGCCAGTTTACTTTTAAATTGCCACATACTAAGGCAGACTACACTAAACTGCTTTCGTACACGTGCAACCTTAGGGTTGGTATGAGTTAAACACCATTATTATGTCGATTGCACGTGTGTTGAACTATGTTGTGTAATTGTAACGGGTTCAACGACCGGAATGTGCACATGATAAATGATAATGTGACGAGACAGGATGCCTAACTAGTTCATGAAAGGATGGAGATAACTTGGCTTATTGTGGTAGTTTTGATTTAGAAAATAGATAACTTATAAATCTAGTGTCGTTTTTAATTAAGTGTGTGGTTACAAAAGCATTCCAAGACTGTAAATAATCCGAATTATACTTTGCTAATTCGACGATGGTTGTTAAGGACATTTAAGGGCTTAATGTTGAAAAGAATCAGGTACAAACTGACAGCCCTAGTTAGGTCAGTGACGGATCCACCGAGGGGGCCATGCCCCCATGTCCCCCTCTCCAAAGTCATTGGAAACCATTTTAAGGAATAGATTCCTCTTATTTAAGTCATCTAGTCTTTGAGAATTATTTCCCGAATAGAATATCCATGAAATGAAAACAGTTCCTTCTGAAACAGAATCTTCGCGGTGATGTAGAATAGACAGCATATATCTGTTATGTCTATATGTAGCCAGCCAGCCAACCGAACACCAAATTTAATTTAATGTTGTACATTTTATTTATTTTGTTATTTTTATAATTAGTCTCAATTATTATTAAAATTCGTCAGTATTTTATTTATTTATTTATTCCTAATCCCCATGGCCCCAGAGCGGATCCAACCCCTCTTCCCGAACTAGCTATGCACAGTACTTACTTAAATATCACTGTGTCTAAATATGACTAAATGACTATAGACCAGTGATCCCCCCTTGACCTGAAGCCTAGATCCACCCCTGCCATGCTCCTCATGTAGCCCATCCATTTGCAAGATAAATTAATTCAAGACTGCATGTTAAAGTTAGCATAAGGCATGCAAATATCTACAAGTTGTCTCATAAAAGTCAAAGCACAAAATCTGTAGCTGAAGTGAATTATTTACTGTAAAACAGTTACTTTTCGCAAATTCTGAGATTGCACAAGACCTAGTTTTCAAATTAGAATGTATTTCGCAAACTTCAAGGAAGTCACGTAATAATTATAATATAGATTATATTTTTTAAAGCCAATTAGCAAATTAAAAAGCTTTTTGTTCTAATTACTAATTAATATGAGATTGCGAAAATCCTTTTTACTAAAACGGTGCTAAAATTTGTGATGCTGTAAACAAAAAAATCACTTTCGATGAGATTTCTCGCAAAATATTTAAGAGGCTTCCCGAGTAAATTGACGCATTTTTATAGATTTCAGATCCTGTCAAGGCTGTGGTTCTCAAGATATAATTGCATAAAATATATATCTGATTCTTCGATCTCACCTTAGCTTTCGCAACTGGCAGAATTTTACAATAACCAAAGATCTCAAAAGAAGGATATGCCTATCAGTACAATTTCGTGTAACAACTCTCATAGACGGTTGTCAAACGCCAACGCCATGGATTAACCACACCCTATTGCTGATTTCTTAGTTCTTACGACATACACCCGTGTGTGACATTGAGTAACATTTCACAGTGAGTCAGGACGCAGCATGTAAACACCCACTTCCTTCGAAAGAAGTGTGCAGGAATTATGTATGGCAGCGCGAGCAGCAGTGGCTGCATGTAACAGCATGTAAACACCCACTGCCTTCGAAAGCAGTATGCAGGAATTATTTCTGGCAGCGCGAGCAGCAGTGGCAGTGGCTGCATGTAAATGTGATAATCGTTTTATTTATCCGCTGATCAGCCGCTGATTATAGATAGAGACAGCTGTTCAAGGAAGAGGCATTTACATGCAGCCACTGCTACTGCTGCTCGCGCTGCCATACATAATTCCTGCGTACTGCTTTCGAAGGAAGTGGGTGTTTACATGCTGTTTCATGCAGCCGCTGCCACTGCTGCTCGCGCTGGCCGACTGGTGCCAGAGTCGTGTGTCACCACTGTACTCAACATTGGCCTAGATATGGTATGTCATATCGTTTGTCTTTATCTAACTTTGCGAAGTTTACATTGAAAAGAAAGTGACAAAACAAAAAAATATTTCGTTACCACAGTAACGATCGGTTTCCGTATTACTTAGACATATTGAATACCTGACGACCTTATTACCTTTCTAATCGCGATTTACTTTGATCATTCATTAACAAAGTCTAACACAACCTAACACATTTCAAATCAAAAGAAAGTTTTGCTTTAAAAACATGGCTAAAGAATAACGCCGAATTCTGACCATCGATAACCAAACATACAATAAAATGTATGAGCCATAATGAGTTGTTACTCATTGTTACTGAATTCGGAAGTGATTAGCAATTCCAAAGAGATGCAGCATAACCTTAATTAGGATAATATAATAATTCACGTAACAAATTAGATACAAATCAGCGAGCATTGCGCAATATCTTCTTAAATGCACGATTACCCGGCGGACTCACTTTCTATTTGTATTTCGGTTTACACAAAAATATTACATTACTTCTTAAGTATTACACTTCGGAAATCTTCGTGTAACCTCGGCAATATGGCTCACTGGCTTTTTACTGCAAGGGCGGGATGCAGACGCCTTTACTTTGAGGAGTACTAAGAGCTAAGAGCTATATATATATATATATATATATATATATATGTGTTGTATCATAATAATAGAGGCCTTGGGCGTCTATTCGACATTGACTCTATCTTATCTCTATCTTAGGGGTCGAGGCCGGGATTTCCATCCGTGAGAGGCCCATTATTTAAACAAGTAGGTATTTGAAATGAACACTTTTTGATGGCTTAATTTGTAATGGTTTAATCGAAGGTAGTACGCATACCATTGCACGCATGTCTTTACATTTATCGTGTAAAAAATTGCATTGGTTTCGGTACAGTCAATTCCATCATGCAAGTAACTAAATTATAGTATCAAGCAGTACCACAGTTCAATAATACGTTTGTTTACATCTTTGCCATATAACCATGAAAAAATAGTTTTAACTTAATAAATGTTAGATAAGACATTCTATACAATGTAAAGATGTATAGTATACATCATGAAGGGGGGGGGGGTTTAGGGGGACAGGACCTTTCATATTATCTTTTGTGTCCAAGCCGCAAAAGTTGAACGCACCGCCACTTGGTTGTAATAGCACGAGCTCTTAGACCTCTGTTTTTTAATTATGTCCTCCCCATGTCAAAGCTGTAGCTACGTCCGTGCTATGCATATAGTTACCACGCCCGGTACCGACCCGAAAAAGCCTTGCAAATACCTCGTTTTAAAACATGACCACTTTCTGTAAGCAAACCCCATAACTTGCGGCCATGCCATCTAACAATGGTAACAATCGAGGGGTTACTTTACAAAATTCATAATTAATTCACAATTAACATTTCAAAAGAACCTTGACTCTGTTCTTACGATACGACCGATGCTCGCGTCGACGCAGATGTTAGCCACAGAGTCAACACCGCATGCCTAAAATGGCGATCTCTAACTGGAGTACTCCTGGAATGCCAGCAAGAACAAAGGGCAAAATTTACAAGACCGCTAGCCGACCCGCAATCTTGTATGGAGCGGAGTGCTGGACAACAGCAAAAAAAGCACGAACAGCAACTACTTACACACAGCTGAAATGACGATGCTGCGGAAGAGGAAGACCCCCCGCTACATGGTGGTCTAATATAGAGAGGGAGATGAAAGCGCAGAACCTAACTCCGAAGACAACTCAGAACAGAGCGTCCTAGCGCCGCTGTACAAAAAGACCCGACCCCAGATAGGACTGGGATTAAGGGATGGAAAAGGAAGACTTACTCGTAACATCTCAAAAGAAATCTAGACGTGTGCACGATAAAAGTATCGATGACAGAGATTGAACCTAACTATGATGTAATATAGAAGAAGCGATGTAAGTTGATAATTTATCAGTATCATTTACATTTATATTTTTAGTTCGTGGTTATGGGCCTTGTTAATGCGCATAGAGGCACGTCTTGCGCTGCGCCGTTACTCATTTTCTTGGAACGATATATAGAATTGCAAATATAAGTCGACAAGATGTGGACTGAATTCGAAATCAATTCATTGTTGCTTTAAGATAAAGACATACTGAGCCCACGTATGCAATGCATTATGACATCTACAGCATCTATGCAAGAGAAGTGGGATGCCGTCCCTCAGGCGTACGTGACGAACCTGATAAGATCGATGGAAAACAGATAAAACTATGTCATAAGACTAATGACTTTCATTTCTGTTTTTCATATGAACAATTCCTAAGCATTTATCGTTCATTTTTGGAATACCTAGCTTTTCTCAGTAATGAAAACTGAAAATACTCAATAGAATACATTTTAATTTAGGTTACATTATCAGCTTTCATCTGATACCAATTTTTTTAGCATCGTATGGATACCTACGTAAAATCATATTGGGCGGAAAACCCAAACATGCAGTCGATTTTTATCTACACCCATATCATAAAACCTCTATTGGTTAATCAAAAACCGTATGAAATGACCACCATTTTGACAACCAATTAGGAAAAACCAGTGCTGCGATAAAGAAATAACATGACTTCTTTATCGTTTTTAGTAAAGAAATGAGATTAAATTTGGAACAGCTGTCAAAACTCAAGTGGGTCTCTATTCTAGTATCCATAGATATTAAAACAGTTATTGATACGAAACGTCAATTCAGTATGTTTTTTTTAATATAAACTGCACAATATTTGATCTCGAGTGACGTGAGAATAGAGACTTCATCCGTTTGTCTATGATTTAAAAAAAAAAATGGTCTTGACGGAAGATCGAATTGCCGCAATGTTGACGTTTTGCTGAACGAAAGTAGAATTGTTGTTGAATTGAATAGAAAAAGTTGTTTGTAATTTACATTTTAGTTGAAAATATAAATAGTAAGTAGTCTTCTCGGAGTGTGTGTGATGTGAAAATGCGCCGGATATCGGAAATATGCAGCCACGATTGCAACAAATAACTTGTTGCCAGAAAATATTGTTTCTGAACCCATCATGGAGGATTTATAATATGTGTGTAGATAAAGTTATGTATGCAACTCTGCATAATTTGGCCTTAAAACACACGTGCGATCTTATTATAAAACTCGCCTATCGGCTCGTTTCATGAAAACCGCACTAGTATTTTAAGGCCTATCATTATGCAACCGTTGCATAAACTACTATTTTGCTCGCGAGTGTAGACTCGAATTTGCATGAAAATAGATGACTTAGAAACAAACACACATGCGTATGATAAGTAGGTATGTTTCTAAGTCATCTGTTTTCATAATGCGTTGCATGCGTGGGCTAAATATGTCTTTACCGTTAATTTTTTACTTTAAGTTTTTTGAAGTGGTGAATTACACGCGGCGTCTCGTACCAATGTACGAGAGCGTTACCATGAATTTACGCAAACCGTTCTTGTTATCGAAATCTATCCGAAATACTGCTTGCCGATACAAGTAAAATGGACCGAGCGATAGTTTTTTATTACGAGAACGGTATGCATAACTCATAGTAATAGGATAGAGGGTCCCGGTTTCAAATTACGATCGCATCGCTGTGATTTTCGGATCTCATGGCGGAACTGTATTTAGCCAGGATATTTGCATACATATATCTGTGAAATAATTCAAGAAAGTATGTGTGTGAAGTCCCGACTACGCCCCCCTGTATCTCTCACTAGAGGCCTGTGCCCAGCAGTGGACGTATACATAGGCTGATGATGATAATGATTTTTTTGTATAAAAAGAAATATATAATTTAATTGAAATTATGGTAATACTATTTATACATAGCCATTAACTTAACATGATCTATCCAACCAGCAAAAATGTGCATTCCAATCGCTATACGGCTACTTACACTTGGTCTTGGTGTACCGATTTCGTTCTATATCTTTGTTTTAATTTTATACAATGCGTTTTCTCTGAAACTGTAATTAGAAAAAACCGCATTGTTTAAAATTAAACCAAAAAATATAAGTAGAACTAAACGAAATGGTTATACCAAGTATAAGTAGCCTTATAGCGATTGGAATTTAATTGGAAATCTTATGAATCACCATGACACGAAAGTAAACGTGTTCCTTTAAGGAAAACAAACCTACATTACAAAAAACTTAACATAGCTTTTTATGCCTATGGTATCGAAAGTCTGACCTAGAAACTTTTAAAATAGATAAATAGAACAGCAATAAATTAAGCAATATGATCCAAGATCAAATTAACAATAAATCAATAACCAACTCAAGCGCGCAAACAAAAGATATCGATCTACATCCAATTGAATAATCTCGATTATAAATGACAGCGAGTGAGAAAGGTTACAGTCGATGTATCAATACGGCAACAATCGATCGATTTAAATCGGAAACAATCGACTCGCGTCGATTATTGTTTCCGTAATTTCAAGGATTTGAAAGACAAAGACCATTCTTGCGTGTGTATTGATTAACAGAGTCGTTTTTCTTTGTTTGAGACCATTTTGTAGTTTTCGTAGCATATCAATCAATATTTTATCATTCGTTTAAAGATACGGTGTTATTTTCTTAATGCCATAATAAAAAGTCCTTTTGAATAAAATTTCAAATAGGTATTTGGTTTTAAAAACAAACACGTCAAAGCGTTACATATCGGAAGATTTAACGGAAATTAACGTTAATCGTTAACTCGTGATAGAAATTGCATTTATTATGTCGTTGCGTTAGGAATTTACTTATAAAATGCCAAGGACATTAGAGTTTGTAATAATACTTATTTATTAAAAGATCAAATCCAAATCAAAAGCTACCCGACATAAGCCGCGCGGGGTCCTTTTGACAAAAGTAGGTAGGTAGGTAAGTACTTAATTAACGTTTAACGGACTTAATTATTTTAACGGAAGTTAATGAGGCCGTTATTTTTTTTATTAACTTAAATGATAAACCGTTGCTCGAAATGTTAACTTCGTTAATTAACGATGGGATTAACAGTCTTGTGCCCAGCTATATGTATATATTCGAATCAAACAGACAACAAGAAATGAAAATTAAGGAAAAATTTATCAAGGCTGACTGTGTCAAAGTGCATTATGCCGCGGCGACTCTTGGCGCTGACTTTAGGTGAAAACACGATCGATTATTATAATAAATCAGAATCGAATTTACTTTACCGTGAATTTTGCCATTACTTGTTTACTTACACTGACCAAATCGATTAATAGTTCCCGAAATGGTAAACGTGCCGGCAATATTTCCGGGATAATAGGCTAATTTCCTGAAAAATTCTAATTAGTCCGTCATTTAGATTATAAAAAAACATTGAACACATATGTTTTCTTTTGTCAATTAAACAAAAAATTACGAAGATATAGTGCGATGGAGTTCCGCGTGATGTCACGACTTTGCACACTTTTTACCATTAAGTGACGTCATGAGCCCCCTCCCGATCTTTGATGCGCGTTATTTTTGTCAATTTTGATTGATTTGATAAAGCAAAAAATATGTGTTCAATATTTTTTGATAATCTAACTGACAGACCAATTAGAATTACAATTTTTTACCCAGGAAACATCCCTATACTATAAAGTTTAATATAGGGGTATGTTGCCGGGCATATAGAATAAATTCTGACAAATTTGGCAAAAAAAAATACCTGCGGATCCAAAGTGACATTCACCTTTAAATACTTCAGGCCGTGAATTGGAAGCATTAATAATTTGAGTGAAAACGCGTTACACAACCTTAACGAGTCTCAGTCTATTTGGCGGAGAACAATTGCTTGCGCAAGCGCACGTGCCCAATCTCATTGACAATTATCCTACAGGTTTAACCGCATTAATAGGTGACGCGTCAAAGTTCTTATGTAGTTAGCAGAGAGGCTATATTTACTTGACCGAAGTAACATATTATATTTGGTAGAACAAGCCTATAGCAACGCATAACTTTGACTACGCACAATGATCAGAATGTGTGACTAATTTTTATGAAGATTGTGTACTGTCAGATAAGGTGTCTTCAAACGTTGATATATATCGCCTTTTGTAGAAATGCATTGCATTTATTACGGCGGGAAAGGAAATTTACAAACATATACACCCTTCTACATACATACAACATGGATCCTAAACACACCCCTTATTTGAGCAGACGATTGAAAAAAACCGAACAAGTGCGAGTTAAACTCGCGTGGAGAGTTCCGTTCCGTACATGATTATCTGGAATTTCCTATGTTACTTTCAATATCATAGACTTCCTGTAATCGGTTTTCCTGTAATCTATAGGGAAATAACTATTTTCCTAAATAACTTCCAAACTATTTATTTTCTCACAACGAGCCATTTCATTTGATATATCACACTTCAGACACATTGTTGAATGACTTCGCAGTAGTATGCAGGTTAGTGCAGGATGTTTTCCTTCCCTAAAGTGCTAGTCGTAAATATCAAATTGAATCCCGGAAATAATTTTCAAAGCGGGATTTGAAGCTACGACTATCTGTATGAGAAGCGCGAGTGAACACTCGGCTATCATTGCATGCTATTGTTATTTTCAAAATATTTATTAGTCTTATGGATTTCTTTTAAATTGCTTGAAAACACTGCACCCATAAACTGATAAATAAGTCAATGTCAGTAATTTGTTGGTAAATGCGTATTAATGCTATCTGCGTTGCCCTTGTACCCATTGTTAAGCAATATTAATTTAATGAGAACAAAGTCAAATAATTTAATCATGAACTAGAATTAACTCTTTCAAATAATATTAAATTCACCGATGCTAGTCTATTTTTTAAAGTAACATACACAGCGGAAGACTTTTGCGATCATATAATTCTTAACAAATATGATATTTCTACGTGCATAGTGTTTTCGCGTTCTGCTTAAAAAACTTGAAGACCGCAAGTTTAGATGTGTTGTAATCTTTGAATAAACCTATTACCTCCCTGTCTATCAAAAATCTCTGATCTCATGATGTATACGCAATCTGCAATAATACGCTTGATTAAGATTCAAAACACTCAAAGTTACGAAGTCACATGTAACGTCATCATTGAGAAGTTTTTGTTATTCATTGAAGCAAAGTTGTCATGTACGAGCTATCTGTCAGATGATATCTGCTCCCGATCGATCGGTGTATGACTTATTTCTCCATTGATTGATGACTGCACGGTCAATAGCTTCATGTCGCTGAGTGCAGTGATTTCTACCGGATTTTCTAAATCATTGCCAAGATAAATGATATCATCTACGTAAATGTATTCCGGAATTTCCAAAATGTGTCGTTGCAAACATTGTCACATTTTAGATTTTAGATTTATCATGCGCAATCTCTCAACCTATCGTAATTTTTGCTTTTATCATTGTATAACATTAAAGTGAAAACAACAATTGTCCACGTCTCACTTTTGCGTCATCTAGATGCATTTTTTTATTCAAATCGTTCTGTAATAGCTGAAACATAATTAGGAAATTATCTAACACAAGCTTGTAATCTAGCCGTAATAGGTAAGTGCGAGCCATTAACATCTTGCTAGAAAATGAACAGCGAGAAGCTGTCATTATTTGCCACTGGCAATTAGATTAGACTGAATCTTACAGCAGCAGGGTTGCCAGACTTAAAGTGATTGTGTTCAAAACAAAGTTATTAATTCGCCTTTGCGTACTATCGGGTGCTTGGATAATGCGAAAGAAATATTTAACTTAAATTTTTAATTTGGCAACCCAACTCCTCCGGGGGATTACTCAAACCATAAATAAATACACCCAAATTTCCACTCGTAGATACTGGACTGGACTGGACAATTTCACATACAATAAATGACAAGTACAATATGAATCAAAAAATGGACTACGGCTAGAGAAAAGAGAGGACGTGGATATTAAAATTAATAATTTCAAATATTATAATGAGACGGTGTTAAATATGTATACATTTATAATGGCATGGCGAAGCATTTGACGTCGCCGTGCGTCACTGAGTTAAAATGACAAGATAAAAAAGTATGAATAAGAGAGAAAAACCTTAAAATTCGATGAATGACATCTCAACAACCCTGGCGAAGTGCATAGAGAAACTGCGTATCCAGCAGTTGATTAATGTGGCGATACATTAATCCATGACTGGCTGCGCACACGCACTGACATATAGGTGAGTGGGACAGATGTAATGATAAATGTCTAGACAAAGAAATGCTTTCTGTCATTTGCGAAGATGATGGAGATAATCTAAGAAAAGAAAACAATGGCTTGATAAATGTAGAGGTGTAGATCAAAAAGTGTGAAGATGCCATCGAAATAAGAAATTCTACTTTCCCAATCTTGCCATGATACAATTGAGTAAATTCAATTCATTCATTCCAAAAAGTCCCAAGTACCGACAAATAAATATAGAAAATTACCGTCCCACTTATTAATATGATAAATTGCTATAAATTATAAACAACAATGGGCGTACAAAATGGGAACTAGGTATTTAGTTGACCAAACATGGTTTTTGTTTACCAAGCCAAACTTTGAGGTGAGATGAAATATCGTATCTTGCTTTAGGCTGTAGGCCTGTAGGGTTATGGTACGACATTACTTAATAAAGTTTAAAAAAAATATTGCATTGATAATTACAAATGTACTCAAAACTTGGTTTACTCGTATGCTCGTTAGCTTGCTTTATTCTAAGCTAAAAGGAGTACCTACCAAAACTAAAGTCATCACATTATAGTGCATCTAATAAGAAATGAAGAGCATTAGACGTGAAAGTTTCTGATGAGACTATGGGTTTGTATAGACCTCAAGTATACCCGGTTTAATGATCGTTGAAGTCCAAAACTTCACTCGTCACAGTGTAAGTTCAGCTATGTATCTGTTTGAAGACAAACATTAAAAATATAGTCCTGTTGACTCTTCTAAAAACGAATATAAATTCCGTTCAGTCCATTACTAGGATTTCCTTCAACACCGATTAATTACCAACGTCTGAATGGCGAAATTAATGTTTTATGGAGGTAATTAACATGGTTGATGGAGGTGATAGCTGAGATACATGTCATGCTCGTGAATGGGTGCTGTTTGTAGGGTCCGGACTGTTCATGATAGGTACCTCACCGAGTTTCTTGCCGGCTCTACTCAGTAGAGAACTTTTTTCCGAACCGACGGTAGATTCATTCCTTGACCGGCATAAAAACTTGTAAAAGCCTAAATTGAATAAAGATATTTTGACTTTGACTTGACTTCATGCTCACAAGGACCAATGTTATGTGCGAGATCCAAACTTGACTTGAGAGACTTCATAAATAGTTTTCTCTTTACTATATTTGAGAGTTCTTATTTTTTATTGATTATTCAACAACATATTATACCTACGAGTATTTTTACTAGATTTGATAATTCTCATCTATTGCTTTATTACTTTGTTTTTATATTTTTTAAGTCCCGTATATGATTTGAAACGATGACTTTCAGCTGAGTTTCTTGCGGCGCTGCTTCTCGTTAATGATGGTCCTGGCCTAAGCACTGGTAGGTTAATTATATTTTATTAATGTGACGTGTAAAAGAATCCACAGATGGCCAACTTGCTAAATGATTAACGATTCTTTGAGTAGTGTTCATTTAAGAACTCAATAATAGCAATTAGTAGTACTTTAACCGAATCCCTTATTGTTCTTAGCATGTCTTCTGGTTTTTTTACGTATAGATGGCCTTTGTTCATCATTTGATCATTTATAACGGCTTCATTCCTAACTAAGTATCCCTCTACATCATAGCCCAGTGATTCGTCTACAAACGTAGTTCTTAACTCGCCCTACTCTCTATTCAACTAGTAGGTATTTATTTCTATGAACATGTGGCGTCTGAGGCATCTGCCACAATACCCACAATTAAGAAAAGTTAAGGAGTGTCTGTAGAACACAATTTATATTTATTCGATAGACAGACTTATTTAGACCTAATGACTTTGAACCTACAGTCTAATTTGAAATTTACCATCGAATTCAAATCAACCGTTTTGACATGCATAATTGTTTTTGCATAGGTACAATATGCTAACAGGTGTTCAACTGTTTTTACACTTGCATCAAACAGCTGTTTAGGATGCACCGTCCATTTCAACCGAAGCCGACCTCAATGACATGACGCACAAACTTACAAATGACGAATTAAGTAAACACTAAGCTGGGCCTCTATTCGGCGCTGCTAAGTGATATACTAGATATGATATTCAGTTCTTTGCAATATGAAATGATGTTGCGTTAAGGTGCTATTCAGGAACGTATCACTTCAATCAGTTTAACAAATAATTTTCGAATGCGATGTCTAAATGCATGTATTGCCAGACTTATAATGAAAAATCCCGTTGAATGAATGAATGGAAGTTGCAACTACGGTATTTATTCATTGGTAACTGATTCTTAATATATTCTTATTCAATATCGATAAAATAATGATTTTCAGTACATTTTTGCACAAATAGTAAATTGAGGCGACTGTTTTTTTCTGATGAAGTGATTTCTTTTAGCAGATAACTTAAGCCTGGCAACAAACCTCAGCTTCGAAGACGGGCTTAGAGCGTTTTCACATTTGGCGACACGATATCGTTATCGGCGACGATACCGATATGTCGTCGGCCGTGTCGGGCCCCCGTCGATATCGGACGATAATTCCTGTATGTGTGCTATACTAGTGTTCATTTTCTATAGTGTGTGCGTGACTGTGCGGGTGGCGGGCGGTGGCCAAATCGGGAACGATAATATCGGATGTATGTGAAGATACAAAGGATATCGGCTATTGGCTATCGTCGCCGATAACGATATCATGTCGCCAAATGTGACAACGCTCTAAGGCTAGCCACTGACCTACAATATAACTGTGCAATAGCACTGGGTGCACAACTATATTGATCTTCAATAGTCGATATTGACCGTCAATATCATCTGACGATCAATATAATTGTGCAAGCAGAGATATTGCACAGTTATATTGTAGGTCAGTAGCTAGCCCAATGCTCACAGCGCCGAAAGCGCGCTATCTTCCGTTTCGATTGGACCGTAAGGTGCCGTAAGGACGCTTATGGCGCGCTATCGGTGCTGTGCGTACGATTTAAGTGTGTCTTGGAACGTGGGGTTGACCATGATACATGATCGTTTTAGAAATATATTAAGTATTGAATAATTCATAATGTACATTATTGATAAACTTTAATGTAGTTAATTATTCAATAAGCACGTTTTTTTATTTATTTTAATTCTTTTTAACACTGGGTTGAACAAAAGGACGTGAAGCGTAACGCAATATTTTGTTAATAATAAACACACTAAGGCCAAACTAAACACATCCCCCTGCGTAGAGGTGTGCGACAAGGGGATGTAATCTCCCCAAAATTGTTCACCAATGCTCTAGAGGATGTGTTTAAGATGCTGACATGGAAAGAACGTGGCATCAACATAAATGGCGAGTACATCTCACACTTTCGTTTCGCAGACGACATAGTCATTATGGCTGAAACGCTGCAGGAGCTACAGTATATGCTGAACGATCTAGCTAATTCTTCTGAACGCATCGGTCTCCGGATGAATTTGGACAAAACTAAGGTTATGTTCAATCAACATATCAATCCGGAACCGATCATATTACAAAGTGGTCCTCTCGAAGTTGTCGAGGAGTATGTTTACGTTGGGCAGACTTTGCAGTTGGGTAAAAACAACTTCGAGAAAGAGATCAACAGAAGAATAAGGCTGGGTTGGGCAGCATATGGAAAACTACGTCGAGTCTTCACGTCGCCTATTCCACAAAGTCTAAATACAAAAGTCTTCGATCAGTGCGTCCTATCTGTCATGACATACGGAGCCGAAACGTGGATACTCACGGTTAGGTTGGTCCACAAATTGAAAGTCGCTCAGCGGGCTATGGAGCGGGCTATGTTGGGAGTTTCTCTGAAAGATTGTATCCGCAATGAGGTGATCCGACAGAAAACCAAAGTTACCGACATAGCTCATCGAATCAGCAAACTCAAGTGGCAGTGGGCCGGCCATATTAGCCGCAGAAACGATGGCCGTTGGGGCAAACGTGTTCTGGAGTGGAGACCGCGAATCGGCAAACGTAGTGTAGGACGCCCTCAGACTAGGTGGAGCGACGATCTCCGCAAGGTCGCTGGCAAGAGCTGGATGAGAGTAGCCGCGGGTCGTGCTCAGTGGCGTGCAGTTGGAGAGGCCTATGTCCAGCAGTGGACTAGTATAGGCTGTTGATGATGATGATGATAAGGCCAAATCGGGAACGATAATATCGGATGTATGTGAAGATACAAACGATATCGGCTATTGGCTATCGTCGGCGATAACGATATCGTGTCGCCAAATGTGAAAACGCTCTAAGGCTAGCCACTGACCCACAATATAACTGTGCAATATCAGTGGTTGCACAATTATATTGATCCTCAGTAGTCGATATTGAGCGTCAATATCATCTACTGACGATCAATATAACTATGCAACCAGTGACATTGCGCAGTTATATTGTAGTGGATAGCGTAAGGCCAGGTACTGACCTACAATATAACTGAGCAATATCACTGGTTGTACAGTTATATTGATCGTCAGTAATTAGCTGATATTGACAATCAAAATCATCTTCTGACGATCAGTATAAATGTGCAATATCACTGGTTGCACAATTATATTGATCGTCAGTATACGATATAGACCGTCAATATTAACTACTGACGATTCAAAATAGCTTAGTTCGAATAAGTAGTTACCATAATGGAGACTCAGTCCAATGAAGAAATGAAAGCTATCCTTCCCCTTCGCAGAAGGCTCTGCTGATAGATAGGTATCGAAACATACACAAAGAGTTTGAGAGAAGGTAGATGCAAATTACCGAATATTTTTTGTAGACGATAAGTACCTACTTATATCTTACGTGGCCACAAGTAGTCTTGTGGTTCTGCCCACCCCATTAGGGATTTCGGGCGTGATGCTATGTATGTATGTAAGTACCTACTCATATTAAAACATATAAGTATAAACCTTGTTAAATTAAAGCACGTTAATAGAATTGGTTGATTATACGCTACTCTATATAATTAATCTGTGGACAGCTCTATGTAAATTCACACATAAATTATCTGTCACTTTTTTGCTAATATGCGGGTGCTCCTCTCCTTTAATTTTACGATTGACGTATAAAAGCAGAATCAAAATAACGAGTCACTCACTGCGGTCCTCTTGTAAGCGAATCCAACCGGAAGAGGCTCCGTGCGCAGGAGTCCCAGTCCTTGCGCTCCATCGTCGCCGCTCCGCGCTATGTGCGTAACAGCACAATAGAGCGCGACCTAATCTGGCAAGGCTTGGACGCCTTCATCAGCCGCCTCGCGCGCGGCACGTTCGATCGCGCCGACAACTCGAGCTGTTCCACGCTGCAGGGGTTAGCGCCGCTCCACGCGCGCCCTCCGGACGGCCGCTACCGAGCTCTTCCGAGAGAGCTCGCGCCGCCCGAAGTCAGTCTCCGGTCTACACCCAGGACTCAAAGCCGCAAATAGGCAAGAAAACCCACCACGCCGCAGATAGGCAACGTGGCCCCTAACAGATAGGCACTAACGAAGCCAAGATGGCATAACTACTACACCTCAGATCAGCCCGTCGTTACGGGCCGCGAAGGAATTCGCCAAAAAGGGCAAAGCCCTGAATAGCTCCCCCCACGCCTCCCACACATTGGCACAAGCCTCTGGCCGCCATTAAAAAGATTTTAACTCATTGTTGGGTTAAAAAACGACTTGATGAACTTTCTATGGCGTGTGTATATAAGAACTAGTAAATCTATGTTCCTGCTTTATTATCCACAATACCCATCAATTGATAGCAGAGCCTGTGGTTGAAACGTGATTAAAAAGTGTTTAATGTGTGGTTGAATCGGGTCCGGTTAATGTACATCCCGATATTGACCATCCTGATAATGCTCGACCAGATAATTCGCATCCACCCCATACTACCAGTTTGCCAGTAGTATGGGATGGTTGCGAATTATCTGGTCGTGCATTATCAGGACGGGTTAATATTAGGACGTACATTAACCGGACCCGATAAAAATGCTTTAACAAGAAACAAAATGAGAAAAATGGCACCTTCATATCGCATTGAATCGCTTAGCAAGAACAACTATGATACATGGTGTCTACAAGCTCAAGCCATACTTATTAAAAATGAGCTGTGGGAATACGTCAGCGGCAAGATAACATTGACAAGAACATCAATTGAAGAGGACTAGAAAGAGTTTGCAAAGAACAAAATCTTTTATCATAGTAGTGGGCCAGCAAGGAAAGCTACATTACTGAAACAATTGGTCTTAAAACGAATTAACCAATCAGAAGATGTCATAGACCATCTAAAGAATTTCATGGATGTTGTAGACAAATTAGAAGAAATGAACATGGAACTTCATCCCGAACTAAATATTAAGTATAATGATGCTCTATAGTCTACCCACTAGTTATGACAATTTTAGGATTGCTATAGAGTCCGGAGGCACATTGCCAAGCCCACATGATTTAAAAATCAAAATATATGGGGAAGTGAAGCAAGAATGTACCGAGTTGACGGAAGCGCTATATGTACAGAATTATTTATCATGGGATTTCTGTGATAATTTAAATACTTACTAGCAGTAGTTTTATCTTTCTGTGATCAAAATGTTAAATGTTATAGAACAAAATTATTACAAATACTGATGATTTAACCAGTGTTTCATTCTTTTTCAATTTTTCTTGTTAGGGGTCTTCAACTTAAACCCTAATTATTTTTGACAAAGCATGTTGTGGATGAAGTGTTTGTAAAATTTGACTATGATAATAAAATTATATATCCTGTTATTATTTTTTTATATTTTAAAAGTTCTGGGGAGCATAAGGAATATCAGATTAAAAAATAATAATGTGTATAAGTCAAATAATAAACGAATTTTAACAAAAAAGACTTTTATTGATAATTTTATAGGAAGCCCTACATGTGTAGGGCTCTCTATTCTTAGCCCGCCTTCTAGCCGCCTCTTAGCACACCACAGCTGCACAGAATCTCGCAGCTCCAGCTGAGTGAGGGGCTGCTGGCGCTCCTCTGGAACCAACAGCAGGTATATCCCAGGAGTTCCATAATGGAACTAATGGGATATTCATTTTAAAGGAAATATCCCAGTAGTACCATATAGAACTACTCGTACATAATTCATATATAACGTATACTACGTAATTGACCACTACGCATCGATTAAATTGCCATCCTTCATTTTTATATTCTTAGGCCTCATTTCCACCGAGGGGCTAGCCGCCCGCGACTGCCATTTCCTTCGGAGTCGCGGCCGCCATACCCATTGACGCGGCCGCGACTCCATAGAAAATGGTAGTCGCGCGCGGCTAGCCACTCAGCTCAGTGGAAATTGGGCCTTACACAAGGGATTGTGTCTGTAACATTTGGTAACAGATGTGTTTTACAATAATAAAACATGGCCGGGGTAAGCATGGCCACTAACCCAATATTCATTAACTTTAAGCTTTATAGAACTCACGTTTTTTTGCCGAAATCATAGTTTCATGCCAAAATCAGGTGTAAAACTTAGTATGTAGTTCCATATGGAACTATTGGGATCAATAATTTGACATTTACATAGGTACCGATTGTTCCATATGGAACTAGAACAATGGGACTCCTGGGATATACCCCCAATTCTCGATGCATTCGAGATAATCTCACAATCGAGATTAAACGTCACTGCATACAGTCATTTGACACAACTGTATGAGTCTGACGTTTAATCTTGCAATCGACATTATCTCGACTGCATCGAGAATTTGGGTCCTGAAATGCTTGTTATGTGCGCAGTGGTTTCAGAACAGGTGGTGGTGCACTGTGTGTTATAAACCCCAATTTTGTTTTACCTCTTGTTTTCTCAAACATACGATAGTTATTACTGTTAAAAACATCAGACTAAACCTACCACATCGATACGGCTTGTAGTTTATTTTTTAAAAATCATCAAAGTTTCCATATATCCGGGGCATGAAATTCACAAAATATTTTTTTGCTAAAAAAATGAACAACTTGTTAAAGTTTTGATTACATTATTTAAATGTGCATACAATACCGTAAGTTTCCACAATTTCTTATTGATATACTGTAGTTACTTGAATAGATATTCATATTTTTCTCTATTTGTTTTTTTTTAATTCCAGTATAACGCCGTATTAGATGGAGATTTATATACTAAACGATAGCTTAAACATGCCTTTATCAGCAGTATTAAAACTTCAATCTAATCCCGCGTTACTCAGCGGCCCTAACATGCATGCCACAAAGATAAATTAGAACCGTTTATCTCTATAACTATCTATTTCGTCGGCACTAGTGTGAGAGAGACGCACTTAGAGATAAACGGTTCTTATTTATCTTTGTGCCATGCATGTTAGGGCCGCTGAAGATACAAATTATTTAAGTTATATCCGGTTTTTTTGTAGCTAGGGTTGTCACTTCGGGTAATAATATTTAATATATTCTGGATCCGATTTTTAATAGCAATCGATGGAAAGATGTTTGACGCAATTTTGAATACTTTTTCCCAATTACGTTGTCCTTATTGTGAGTTGACTTCAACAAAATTTAATGACCTCCAAAGCTTTTTCTAAGCCTGTTATAAAAGAACGCTTAATATATGGAATAAGCCTGCTGCAGGCTTGGCTTAGAGCTTTGGAATTTGTTCATAAGCTTTGCTATAAGGTTGTGGTAAAACGTTGGCGAATCGCACAGAACTCTGAAGATAGCTGATTGGTAGAGGAGAGCGAAAAAAAATACAAGCAGAGATCAGAGAAAAAATGGGCCTGTTGGTGGATGTAGTGCGTCCCACTTCAGGCACCACGAATGATGGAAATACGGATCGGGCCGACTTCTCAGATCAATATCGTGTGAGCTTTGCTCAAATTTTAAACATCGACAAATGGCTCTTGGATGATATTTACATTATATTAACTGTATTATCAAGTAACTTGCACATCGATCCGACTAAATTCGGCACATTTTGTAGAGTTTTGGCTTACAGGTATGTAGAAAAATATAACTGGCATCCTATGACAGTTACCATACATAAAATCCTAGTACATGGTGCTAGAATAATAGAACTGTTGACTATACCAATTGGGATGCTCACGGAACAAGGCGGAGAAACACGCAATAAATACTGGCGGTTTGATAGGGATCACCATTCTAGAAAAGTCAGTCGCGAAGCAGCAATGTATGATTTGTTCCACAGAGCACTAGTCTCCTCAGACCCCTTATTTACAGATTTTGGACTAAAAGAAAGAAAAAATATATTAAAGAAATATCCATTGCCAACAAAACACCGCTTTTTTTGGCAGTAGATTTTCTTTATTTTCTAAAATCTATTGATTATTCAGTTGTGGATATTGATGTCACTGAAAATGTTGTCTGAACTAATGAAGACTAAGGCAAAAATATAAATTGATTTTATACCCGGGTCATTGGCACCCAGATATACAAAGTGACAACCCTGGAAATAAAATTAAATTGTTTATATCTTCTGAGTAACGCTGGATTAGATTGTTGTTTTAATACTGCTGATAAAGGCATGTTTAAGCTATCGTTTAGTATATAAATCGCCATCTAATACGGCGTTATACTGGAATAAAAAAAATGAAACAAAAAGTGAGTAAAATTGAAAATTGAAAATGTTTATTCAAGAAAACTTAAAAACTACGGAACAATGGTTTTGGGTCCTGCGCTAGGATTCCCTGTGTTGCAGGGCCCAATTTGAGAATCTAGCGAAACAGATACAGTTCGTTTGTGGATTATACAGGCATACAAAACAAATTACATAAAACTAGCAAGTGAAAGGTATACAGTGATGAGTAAGAAAAGTAGATATATAAGTATAAAATATTGTGGATGGATACTAAGTTTACATGCCCTTACATTATACGAACATTAAGCATTGGGGACCCATCAACGTACTGCTTCAAGTAGATTCTCGGTCTCTCGGTAGTCGAGCTGTTGTAACCACTCCGTCAATATGCGTTTATTAGGTGGTATCAGAACTATATATAAATATTAATATCTCTTCTAGTAACTGCAGTGTATCAATAAAAAATTGTGGAAACTTACGGTATTATATGCACATTTAAATAATGTAATCAAAACTTTAATAAGTTATCTAGTTTTTTAGCTAAAAACTATTTTGTGAATTTCATGACCCAGATATATGGAAACTTTGATGAATTTTTTAAAATAAATTACAACCCGTATTGATGTGGGAGGTTTAGTCTGATGTTTGTAACAGTAATAACTATCATATGTTTGAGAAAACAAGAGGTGAAACAAAATTGGGGTTTATAACACACTATGTGGCGGCAGCGGCATCAATAGCTACTGTCCCTCTTCAGCAGTTCTATGAATAATGCAAAATATAATATTTCAAATCATGACTACATAATGTTTAGTAGGATTAAAAAAGGAGACTGAAAGTTAGTGTGTGGGGGGGACATTATTATTATTTCTGGTAACAATCCATCGTTTAGAACAAATTGAATTTATATACTTCACTTGACATTGGTCCTAGAAGCAGCAGTTAAATCTAAGAACACAAGATTTAACGCCTGCTTCTAGGACCAATTTCAAAGATGATTCTTGATTGCAGGTGACAATTTTCAATACTTATTAAGTTTTTTCGCAAGTAGTGGGAACATTCTTCAAAATATTTACCTATTACATATTTATTGTTCACACATTGACGTGTGCGGAGTTATACCCACGATTGTCCTTGTTGTTTGTGTTTGAGAAGCTATCTTCTGTGTTCATGTAGCACAGGTAGGTATTAAAACAACAAAATGATTACTCTTGTCGCTTTGATTAAGTATGTACACAGTAGCATTTAACACCAGTGTCGACGATTGCATCATTTATCTGCAATTAAAAACAATAAAGTTAATAAATAAAGTAAATTTATAAAGTAAATAAAAAAATAAGGCACTATTTAGGGTACTTACATTTAAAGATGTTTTATAAGGTCTTTAATGTGACCGAAGTTTGTCCAATGTCCTAGTTCAACAATTCTCATAATCATAACTAATTTACCTATTTTTTATCATAACTGTTTAATATTGATAAATTACAGTTAAATATCGACAATGGCACACATTTCTTTAAATTATTTAACTCAAATTATAATTCCCTTCATGGGTCCCACCAAAGTAATATAATATTACCAAAAGGTCCCACAATGTTATGGTTGCTAGGCAACGCCACTGTAGAACGAGGTGATTTCGAGTTAGTAAGCTATTCGGGAACGTACAAAATTTGCCGGCTACTAGATAGCGAAACGTCTACTTATATGTGTCCCCCGAAATAAAATAAAAAAATCCCCGTGAGTGAACTGAACGAATAGAAAGTTGTAATTTTAAGCATTAAATCATTGGAAAAGTTGTGCTATTAATATACCTTATTCAGTATTAATTAAACAATGATTATCTATGCACTGTTGGTAAAATAATAAATTTTGTTGACGGTTTTTTCTGAATATGTTATTCCCTTTAGCAAGATAAGATAACTTTAGCCTGGCAACAATGCACTGTCAAACTAGGTACGTTTCGAGTCGCTCTAAAAGCGTGCTCACAGCGCCGAGAGCGCGCTATCTTGTTCCGAATGGTGCGCCGGTTTCGTGCTGTAAGTACAGTTTAAGTACGTCGTGGATCTGTGGTCGTGGTAAAAAGAGCGCTGACTGCCATATAAAATGTATGGCCGTCAGCGCTCTTTTTTTATTGGCGAGGTACATATACAGATTGGTATATATTATCCTGCTATTAAGGCTAGCCACTGACCTACAATATAACTGTGCAATATCACTGGCTGCACAATTATATTGATCGTCAGTAGTCTTTATTGACCGTCAATATCATCTACTGACGATCAATTTAATTGAGCAACCAGTGATATTGCACAGTTATATTGTAGGTCAGTGGCTAGTCTTATATTAAATTTTCTGTCAATCTGTCATGTCAACCGGCCACCAAATCACGGCTGGTAATCTACGTATATGGAACACGGTCTTAGGCTAGCCACTGACCTGCAATATAACTGGTTGCACAGTTATATTGATCGTCAGTAGTCGATATTGACCATCAATATCATATACTGACGATCAATATAATTGTGCAACCAGTGACATTGCACAGTTATATTGTAGGTCAGTGGCTAGCCTTATAACTCAGAACAAATTGACGTTTTCTTGTGACTCATTTGTATATTATGTCACATACAAGTCTTCTATAACGTATACATTTTGAATAACATTTAATTAAATCGGGTTATAATGCCAGAAGTTAGTCGGTTTAGAGTGCTACGAGTAAGTTAAAATTTTTCTTTAATCGTTAAAGTTTCCTTTAAATTGCTTGAAATGTATTTCATTTAATACAAAATAGGTATATAAAAAAGTAAAATATGCTTTTCGTATTGGTATCATCGACCTTTTTTTATTAATGGTAAGAATAGCCCCTTGTCCAAAATCTCATTATACGCATTAACTTTTTACGAATAGGTATATAAATATTGTCATTATTTTTAATACCGCCAGGACAATTTAGAACTACATAACAAATTTTTTTTAATATTCGTCTTGATTTTTTATTTAATAATAAAAATGAATTGACGCTTTTTAATGGTAACGGAACGTTGTTAGTAAACATGAGTACCTAGGTAGTAATAATCTGTGGAAAAACACATCCACTCACATCAAATCGCAACGTTTTGATTTGAATTGTTCGTGTAATGGTGTTTTATTCCATTTTTCTGCGACGACCCGGCTTGTTTTTGGACACTGAAGATTCTCTTTCTTACGAGGACCCTGGCAAGCTATAGAACTCCGACGGCTCTTCGCTTTCTGATTGACACTCGCATGAAAATTTGGACTCCGATTCGATACATTGGCTTGTGTTCCCAACTGTAATAAAACTTGTAAGTACCTATCACTTCCGTATATTTTGTTTCAAATTTGTTACAGCGTGGGCCGAGCTAAAAACCTATTTATTCTTTTTCAGGATTTCATATAGCACTTGCTTCCTAATCCAGACAAGCACTTTGAAAGATACTTGGAGAAATGCAATTGAATGTAATGAGAAATGTTGCGTCTATGGATATTTTCGGCTGCATTTGAAGTCACGACTACCGCAACACATCGCCGACCTGTGCTGGCTTTGAAGCAGCCGTCGTATCATTACTAGTAAACAATTTAAGTAATGTTCACTCTTCAATTGTGAAGTGGAATCCTGTTCTTTAAAAGACCTTTTTTTAAAGGTGAAATATCAAGCCAAACTATTGAAATGGATTTTGATGATGTATATAAAGTAAACTTTGTACAATTAGAAAAAAAAAATAGAAAATGCTAAAGTAATATAAGAGCACAGCTAGAATATGTTGCCGGGTATGTCTTGCGGAAACTTAAAGCAAAAGTATTTAAAAATTGCGAGCAATGTCTAAAATATCTGTATAATGATAAAACAGAAGGGAGTACATTAATTGTGAGGGAATATTTTGAGGATAAATCTTGCTTGACAAAAAATTAGTTCTGATCAATTGTTTTATTGTTATTGGCATAGAAATTAACAGACAGCAGATAGATCAGCACAAATCAATAAATTACTTTATTAGGAAGGATACAGTTTACCTACTACATATTAAACTATTGGCTTCGATGCTATGGTTCCTATTTATTCCTCCTCTTGTCCTTGGACTTAGGCCTCCTCCAACATTTTCCATATCTCTCTATCTCTATCTCGTTAATATTTGAAATGGGTCCGGTTAATGTATGTCCCTATAATGCTCGATCAGATAATTCGCATCCACCCCATACTATCGGTCTTTATCTTTCTAAAAAAAACCGGTCTGACCAGTAGGTGTCAGTAGTATGGAATGGTCGCGAATTATCTGGTCAGGCAATATCAGGATGTACTTTAACCGGACCCTTTGAAACTTTGTATGCTATTCAGATGACAATACAATAATTTGGTACCATCAAGATGATCTGACCATGGATCCAGGAGGTGGATGGATTGAGATGACAATACAATAATTTGGTATCATACAATGTACCTTAGTGATGAGGGTCTTTTGTAATTTTTAGTGCATTACTGACAAGAGCGTGTTTTTTTTTTTAGTCTTTGTGTAAATTATAGTTTAAAAACAAATAAAAAAATATTCTTTAATAGCAAACCGAACTAAAAAGAAGAAAATATTTTTTAAGTATGAAGAGTTTGTATTACAGTTATAGAAATTCCAACAATCAATTATGACTAATCAATTTGGGATAAGATTAGAATAAAAATGAAGTTATTAACAAATAGTTCAATTATAGTATAAAAGCGTGGGGTGCTTGGTATTAAATGTTACAATTATTTCATTGGTAGCTATTTATAAAATTAGAGTGATTTTGAAAATATAGTAAGTTGTACCCCACGGATTTTTACATAATTGAATAATTTGTTAAAAACTTAATTTTTATTCTAATCTTATCCCAAATTGATTGTTGGAATTTCTATTACTGTAACACAAACTCTTCATACTTAAAAAATATTTTCTACTTTTTAGTTTTGTTTGCTATTAAAGCGTGTTTATAGTTTTTTTATTTGAAATTATCTCTAATACCTTCTACCTCTAAATGATGGTGAAAATTACATCTAATAAATAGTTACCAGTTATAAACCAACATACAGAAGAGTGCCTTCATTTTATAAAATTTATAGAATAGATGTTTTTATAGACTTTTTCATAAGTATAAATTCTAATCTAATTTAGTCTTGACTGTCTCACTACATTGGGAAAAGGTGGCCCTTTGACTTCTCCATGATTCTCTATTTAGAGATTCATGAGATTCATTCAGTCTCTGCCAAATTGGTCCAGCTCGTCTTGCCATCTCTGTCTTGTTCTGCTTCTTCTCGTTAATAAAAAAATTGGAATGATGTCTTAATAATAAAATATAAGAAATAGAATTAAGAAATAAAACTTTATTTTGAATAAATCTGTAGGTATTACTTATTTATTACATATTTTATGCTCTTATGCCAATTCAATCTTCAATAAGGATCTTATGCCATGGCATAAGATCCTTATTGAAGATTGAATTGGCTTTGGAACGGTTTTTGCATCAATCGCTAGCACCAGGAGTGTATATACCCTAGGGCCAAGGGGGTCTAGCCCGGGGCAGCAGGCTGCGAGGGGCGGCAAAGCCTCGCGGCCTTGTTTGACGCCTTTTATTGTTTACCTACAATATTTTTTATTATTTAATGGGACGGTAAAACTAACTGGCCCGGGGTGCCAAATCTCTAAATATGTCTCTGGCAAGCACACCCAAAGCAGCTCCCTACGGTGTTGCGCGCGGGCGAGTGCATCTTCATGTAGCGGGCTTCATGGATAATAGGAGTCGGAAGGGTTTCCGTTTGATGTTACCCTGATTACCTAAAAATCGTAACAAACATTACAAATTTTATTACCGGCTGCGGCCCTAACATAGAAGACACAAGGATAAGTTAATCCGTCTTATCTCTAAGTGCGTCTATCGTACACTAGTGCTGACGAAAGAGATAGTTATATCGATAAACGGACGGGTTTAATTTATCTTTGTGTCTTGCATGTTAGGGCCGCTGGAGTGTTTTATTTTATAAATTGCATCAAGCTAGGTAAGTACCTACCTTGCAACCTTCTTGACCCAATGTCTCGCGTGCTGAATGGAGGGAGTAGGTAGGTATAGTTATCCATTTATTGCACGATCACCCAAATCGCACATTTGTCGAGCTCCAGTGGATACGCTCAATAAGTCAATAATGTTCCAAACATTGAAGTTCTTCAATGGTTCCAAGACAGCATAACAAAGCTACAACAAAACAAAACCGATATACTTAGGTACTTAATGACTTTCACAAATGTTTCAAAGCCTTTAGTTAAAATGTGTGTTCACACTCGGGCTACGAAAAAGCTTTCTATTAAAACAAGGTTCGTTTTTAGACGACGTTCGCACTTGAAGAGTAATTTAAGCCTTGTTAATAAGAACACGTTAATTGAATTATCGAATATTCTGAATACAATTTGCGAATAAAAAGTAAGAAATGCACTTTACCTTGTATTTCGGTTGAAATTGCAATAGCGATCCGTAAAAAACACATTCAGCCCAAGCGACAATATTCTCACTATAATGTCCCATTTTGACAGTAAATAGCAAGATCCGAGCCATACGTCAAACACTATTAGGCCCTTTGAATCACACTTTGGCGCGTATCATTTCATAATTGCTAGTTTTACAATAGAACGAATGACTTGGGCATTCCCGAATAGCAATTTAATCATATCGCTAGTTTTCTGGTTCACTATTTTGACAGTTAGTATGAAGATTTCGAGCCATACGTCAAACGTCATGTGGTCAGTAGAATCACACTTAGCGCGTGTCACTATGGAATTGCTAGTTCACCAATACCCAAGATCACTTTGGTGTTCCTGAATAGCAGTTTGATCATATCGCTCGGTTTTAGCTCGGATTCTGAATCATTATGCGTTCCCGAATAGAGCCCCTGAAGTCTAATTGAGCGTAGCTCATACATATAAGGGCAGAATCAACAAACCAAATAAACAGGAAGTGTCAAGGTTGAAAGCATTAAAAGAAAATCTCAGGGAACAAAACGCCATTTTAACTCTAAAAACCATATGAATACGGTTATCGAGAGTCGCTTATCGTTGAAAATGATATCAACAGGATTAGTACCGGAAAGCGTAGGGAGATAAAGGAGTAAGTACCAAAGCATGAGCTTGCTTCGTAACATGATGTGTGATACTTTATAAAAGCAGCTAAGTATACCGAGATGTAACTCAGAAAAAGATAACTTAAGGAACGCTGCTATCGTTACAAATGTTAGAAGGATGTTTGATGATGTGCGACATAACATAACACATCACGCTACAGCACTTTCGCTCATTCAGAGGTAAGCGACAAACATCAAGCGAACACTAACCAGCTTCAACATCCGTAATCCCGAGGAAGCTCCTCACGAACTGTCAGTACAGACAAAACAAAAGCTAACAATCTAGTTCTAATTGAACCATCAAGCGTCCACAGCACACACTCACTTTTACAAAAACGAATGGAACAGTTTATTACTTTGTTTTTGCGTAAGCGACGCGTCGATTCAAATCACTTGTTCACAGCACTGGCCGTTTCGATAGGCGAACAGATGGATTCGTTATTCGATTTTTAAAATCACTCGGACTTCGATAAGTGTATCGGGGAAAACTATTGTTTTAGAGAGGCACGGGCGTCGACGTCGGCGGTTCGCGCGGCACTAGTGGCTTGCCTCTCGCTCGCGCGGCGTGCCCCCAGTCTCTGCACGATCTCACGTGCGTTTTTTGCTGCCTCAGGATTTCGAATCCCACACCAAATCGGTAGAAAAAACTGGCAGATGCCTGTTTGGGAGGGTTTTATTTCCTTAATGTATAAATTGATATTTATATATATAAGTGGAAATACGTGGTATCTGCCTACCTCTTTAGGAAACAGGAGTGATATGTGTAAGTATGAAAAAATAAAAACATCAAAATTCAATAAAATTTTAAAATAACAATGTACAGAAAATCACTACAGACGAATGTCATTAGGTAGTTACTCTCATTGTAAACAATGAAATAAATTATTTATTTACGGTAGGCACGGACGGAATGACAAGAAGAGCATTGAACACAACAATGAGTCTGAATGGGTTCAAACAAAACTATTACCCACAACATCAACAATAAGAAAGGAACAGCCACTGAGCAATACAATGTTATCTACCCGCACACTTGTATCAACAGTAGCCCATAAATAATTCTCAGTAATGGCTGTTAGAATAAATTATCTGACAAGTGATGTCATCTCATCTATTTCTAATAAAAAAGACAATGACGTAACACATGCAGCCGTTTTAATGAGTTATTTAAACAGTGGTTGTATTGCTATTATCAACAGATTTTTTGCTAAAGTTTTTACACACAGCAATGTACGAAGAACCAACATCCAAACGCTGACTAAACAGTTAGTTCATTGCCCTCATTTCTTGAGTTAACGAGAGGTTTGCATCCACTTTCTTCCTGCCATCTGTAGCCAGTCCTCCATATGGATATGCCTGCTCCAATATCTCCAAAACTTCCCTCATAATTCTGTGCATTCACTAAATACTAGATACCGAGACACCATACCAGATTCTGTGTTCTTAATATTGTCACGAAAACATTATTAAAATAATATACCTATCGCTATAAAAGCCTCTTCTCAAAGGGCGCAAATACGCAGACTTAAGAGGGCTGTGAAACAACGGCAAAAATCAGTCTTTTTATACAAAAGGCGATAACGATTTCCACCCCTTAAATGTTAACCAGTTTTTACCATTTTTTGATAATTTGTCAATCAGAACAAAATCTACGTCTTTTTGAATATTGCTTAAAGATCAATACATTCAAATAATCGCCAAAATTAGTTTTGTATGAGAATACTGAAACAACAATAAAACTGAATGTATTGATTATAGTGAAAAAACCTAAACGTATAGACCTTGATTTTGTTCTGACTGACAACTTATGAAAAATTAGTGAACATCGGTTAAAATTTCGCCTTTTGTATGAAAAGCCCAAGGTTCAAACTCCTCTTAAATAGTGACTTTATTTGAGCCTTCGGGGTTAAGTCCCTGGTAATCTGAAGGGAGAGTGCCCGCAACAGGCGCGGTCGCAGACTGAAATTTTGGGGGGGGGTCACTAATAATAAAATATGTCGAGTAAATTAGACTTTATTTTTATTTTTAAACTTGATTTTTCAATTTGACGTGTATGATTTTGGGGAGGGTCATGTCCCCTATGACCCCCCCCCCCCCCCCCCCCTGGGACCGCGCATGGCCCGCAAGTTCTTTAGGGAATGTTCCAAACGACTGGTGGAGTTGACGCGTGACCAGAAGGCTGGCTCATATCTAGCACAGTGGATCAGCGTTGCCATCCAATCCAACGTAGCAATGCTGCCAAATGACTGTGATTTGCATTTATAAAAAATTAATATATATTTCTAAGTTTTGTTTTTAATTTGCATGTATCTTGATAATCATTTTAAGTTTATTTAAAGCGTACTTTAAGTTTCTTTATTTTGATTTAGTTGTTATTTAGTCTTTTATTTTGTGCACGTATTACCTATTAGCATGTAAATTTATGATGTAATTTTTCCTTCGATAATCTAATATTTTGGGCATCTGGTAATATGTCCTGTGATCTGGTACAATATTTTGCTAGCCGAATTAACAAAGACCTTGTCGTATTGATCTTTGATTATGTATAGGTTGACTGGTGGTCAATAGAGACTGAACTGTATCTCGGATCAAAAAGGTAGCGTTTGTGAATTCGGCCATGTACTCTTATCTGATAAATGTCGATTCCAACGCCCGATCGGGCATCTAAAAATATTTTTTCCGATCGTAAAAAAATACAACAATCTCTTTTACTACTGAGGAGGAATTTTTCCACACCTGTCAATCTCGTCCTGATAAGTGACGTTGCTGCGGAAACCAAAGCTGCGCGTGCGCGTGACCATTGACAATTCATTGATACGAAGATTTAACAGTTAGGTACTAACTTACAGAAGAGGTGAGATCCTTTTGATTGCTCCAAATAGTAGTTTATGCAATAAGATCGCACATGTGTTTTAAGGCCAAATTATGCAGAGTTGCATACGTAACTTTATCTACACACATACGAGTATTGTAAATCCTCCATGATGTGTTCAGAAACAATATTTTCTGGCAACAAGTTATTTGTTGTAATCGTGGCTAAACCAGTGCTGCAATGTTATTACAGTATCGATTTTAGTATCGAAATGAGATTAAATTTGGAACAGTTGTCAAAACTCAAGTGGGTCTCTATTCTAGTATCCATAGATATTAAACAGTTATTGATACGAAACATCAATTCAGTATGTTTTTTAAATATAAACCGAACGACATTTGATCTCGAATGACGTGAGAATAGAGACTTCATTCGTTTGTTTATGATTTTTAAAAAATGGTCTTGACGGAGGATCGAATTGCCGCCATTATGTTGGTTTTTTGCTGAACGAAAGTAGATTTGTTGTTGAATTGAATAGAAAAAGTTGTTTCTAATTTACATTTTAGTTGAAAATATGAATAGTAGTCTTCTCGGAGTGACTGTGTGATGTGAAAATGCGCCGGATATCGGAAATATGCAGACACGATTGCAACAAATAACTTGTTGCCAGAAAATATTGTTTCTGAACACATCATGGAGGATTTATAATATGTGTGTAGATAAAGTTATGTATGCAACTCTGCATAATTTGGCCTTAAAACACACGTGCGATCTTATTATGAAACTCGCTAAAGCTCGTTTCATGAAAACCGCACTAGTGCTTTAAGGCCTATCATTATGCAACCGTTACATAAACTACTATTGCAGAAAGTAGATTTCGGAGAGATGGAATTAGTTTTATCGAAAAATGGAGGGAACCAAGTTATCAACTTAACTTATGTTTCTTCGCCTTATCGATGTTTTGTAAGCATTTACTGAATATGCCTTGTCCCTATCGAACTGATTTAATTAGAGAAGGTGGTTTGATCGACAAATGGCAAAAGGGAATATTTAGCCAACGCTCCTGACTATTTAAGAGGGCAAGAATCGTGTTTGCACCAAATTTCTTCATCTGGTGTGTCTTGTTTGTTGTTATTTCGCTATCTGCGTCTATAAACTCTTTTTTGAGTGTGAATACTGTAAAATCACAGATTTCCAGCTACATCTTTATTAATTGTGTAATCAAGCACTATTTGTTCCTTATCTTGTTATTGTTATTCAAATGAGAAGACTTCCGTCACAGATGTCCTCAAGATTAAAATAGACATACAGAAATAAAATGTGAACCACTCCAATAGGTAAATATTATCTAGTCAGTTTTAGAACAGAAGTGTCACCTTGCCAAGTTATCATTTGGAGTATTTAGCCTCGTCTATTTTCGTCTATACACCTTTTAAAAAGATCTAGGTTGTCTTCATCAACGACTTTCCTCTCAGTTTAGTGAAGTGACGTCATGAGCCCCCACTCCCAAACTTTGATGCGCAAGCAAAAATACGTGTTCAACATTTTTTGATAATCCAATTCACGGACTAATTAGAATTATTATTTTTTTACCCAGGAAACATACCTATTAATCTTGAATATTTTTTTTTCCTTTAACGTTAAAAATTAATTATAGTTAGTGGGGCCAATTCGAAAGTGTGTTCGCTAAACAAACAACTATACTAATTTCTTGACGTTTCTTATTTTAAGTATAGGAAATTTAAATTTTTGACGAGCCCGTAACTAATTGAACGTAGTAACATGATATTTCTCATTTCGATGACTTTTCCATGCGCTTCTTCTCAGAACACTTTAAAACACTGATAGATTTGGAATTTCAGACGTGGTAAAAGAGCCCGTATGGCCAGCTTACAGAATATATCTTTGGTTTTTTATTGCAACAGGCAGACGGCCCACTGGCAGAGGCGTAGGAAACGAAAGGGCTTACTGCATAAAAAACTTAAGCCCTAACTATATTCTTTCAAACTATTTTATTTACATTCCGAAGGTGGCTGGCACCATCTAGCACTTTGGTAGCTCCGCCACTGCCCACTGGATGGAAAGTATATATTTTTTTTTTAAATCCGTGTTGCAGTCCTTGTTACAAACTTTGTGTCAATATAATCACAGGATGACGTCTTGCTTATGTTTTACCTCGACCCGGAGACTGAGCCAATATTTAACAAACCTGCATGCATTCAAGTGCTGATGTTTGTTATTTAAACATGTTTGCTAATTTTCAACAGCATTAGTAAACATTTAATTTAAAAATAAACTCTATTGTGTATCGTGGTAGACTATAACCATTTAGAAATTATTTGTGGGAGGTTGCCTGCCTATAGCCCCGCTGCTTATGGCTTTTTGCCTCTAATACTGGCAGCGGGGTCACCAGTCTATGCGGAGTCTATAGGATATGGTCTGTGGTACAGGTGGTACTACATTGTTCATATGTGTTAGTAACTGGTTTTTTTGGTACGAATTTTATGCGTTGATAAAGGACTCCCAATAATAGTTTTAAGAAGGAACTTGAAAAAAAGGGGAAAAATAAACTCGAACCGGGGTCTTTCAGTTTTAGGACCGCCCGATTTCCCACCTGATCTATTATGACCTTGTAGATGGTGGCAAAATTTACCTTCGCATTCTAATGATATTGTAGCAGTTTTTCACTGCCTGAAAACACGCATAAAACGACGTTATCTAAAAATGAAACCTAGCTAGATTGATTTATCGCCCCCGAAACCCCCTGCACACTGAATTTCATGAAAATCTATGGAGCCGTTTCCGAGATTCAGATTATATACACGAGTATATACAAGAATTGCTCGTTTAAAGGTAGGTATTAGATTTTAATAAGGAACTGCTACAATTTTTATTACAGAAACCATATCATTTATAAAAACTTGAAACTAAGTAACAAATAATCAAACCTATTTAACAAACCGCAATTAAAAACTTAAACTTGAATTTATTAGACTTAGATTTAAACCACAGTTAATTTTCCAGGAATTAATGATGAATAAATCGAAAAGCTGATTATTTTATCGTTAACAAATTACCTCTAGTTGACTAAACTACAAACAGTTTAAACCAACCTTTTTAAACCAGTGTCTGAATCATCATTGTCTGAGACTAGAATTGTTTCATGTTTTGTATTAAGATTATTAGCAAGCTGATTTTCTTTAGCATCAATGACATCATCAGTTATATTCAAACCATATCAGACTTAGGCCCAGAACAGACGATGAAACGCAACAGCAACGCAACTGCAACTTCTAGTTACTTTTGAGTTTCATTTGAGGTTATGCCATAGACCCCTTTGAGAGACCGCACACGACTCGACCATTTTGCTGATTCACAATGCGTTTTAAACTTTTCAAAATGGTCGCGTCATGTAGTCTCAAGACTTATATTTTGTTCTGACTGACACCTACCAAAAATTGGTCCAAATCGGTTAACATTTAAGGGGTGGAAATCTTTATCGCCTTTTGTATGAGAAACGGTAGGTTCACACTCCTCTTAAGAGAAAACTACGATAAGAACTTATTGAGTAGGTATAGCCAGCCCACAAGAGCAGGCAGGTTCCCCTCCGTTTGACCGACGGTGTTTGGCCTAGTTTCGTTTGAACTACATTTATTTAAAATACACACGGTTATACTCACGATTTATTGTCAGAAATAGTCCGACATGTATCGAACTCGTATGGAGTCCTTCTTCAGGGGTTGAGTGCGGTCGCGGTCAAAGTAACCCGCGCAATGCCTTCCCCTGCCATGTGTATTTCAAGTATTCATAATGTCGAACGGAAGTTTTAATTTATTATTACATTTATTTCGTTTTTCTTAAGGTGTAAAAATGTCGCCTTTTGTATGACAAGGGTGATTATTGCCGTTACTTCACAGTCCTCTTAAGAGTAACAAAGGGGAAACAAATTATGGACACAGTGAGAGGGACTGCATGCTTCTAACATCTTAGAATAATTGATTTATGCAGGTTTCCTCATCATGTTTTCCTTTATCGGAATGCTCGTGCTAAACTTCAAATTCAATTCGGCGCATGAGATGCGAAAATGTCAGAGGTGCAAGCTGGAATTTGAACCTGCGACCCAAAGAGGCCGCGCTTCAGACCAATAGTCTACCACTACACACACTGGCTAAAGACGTTACTACATTTTATAAAATAAATACTTACAACAGTTCAGCAGGGAAATTTACAAAGAAGTAAATTCTGCGTTCAAAATCGGGCCGCTCGTTCCAGCGATTTCTGTACGAAGACAAATGACGCTCATCCAGTTTTCAGAAGAATTACAAATGGCGGCATCCGCCTATTGAACGTGCAGGATGTTTGCGCAGGAGACGACGGCGAAAATGGGAAAGATATTTTAAAATAATCGGTATCACAACTTTTGACATCTTTTCACTAGATATAACAACATTTGATATAAATTCATAGAATATAGTCACTCACGGGCATAATAAACTTTTGATATAGCAATAAAGTAGATATTTTCGTGGTGTATAATGTTCAGTAAGTATTATAGATGTTTGGTATAATTTTTACCTAATATACTTAACGTATGTAGTATAGTATTTTAAAATAAAACTCGGTTTTGGCGCTTCGTCGGCCGCTGTAGGGTCGCAATTCTACCTAACCCTCCTCCTTCGCTCGTCGTAGTACCTAACGGAGACCTGCCTTAACGCAAAATAGAGAGGTTATTATAATAGTAGTACGAATTCCAGATTATACCAGTACTCCATTATACCCACTGAGCGTTATACCGATAGTTGTTAAGTATATTACAAGTTCATTATACCTGATGATAGTTACATCATATCAGAATATGCCAAATATTGTTATACCGAAAGTGCATTATATCCCTTAATCGTTATATCGACCAATAATATATAAAAAATTGTTATACCGACCGTTACGCACCCCAAATTATGGTATTGTCATCTGAATTGCATACACTTGCAAAGTTTCAAATTGTTACAACAATTAGAAGTAGAGTTGAGTTAAATTGACTTCTAAGATTGTATTACATTGTTTGTTGGTTAGTTACAAGTGAAGCTAATAAAAGAGTGTTAATTAATAGGTACAAGACGCCTGGCTCCTAGACTACATTCGCCAAAATCCGTACAACGCGATCAAATCAAACACCATTGTCATCGAACAATGTCGACGTCTGTAATTTCCTCTAAACATAGACAATGCTCCTTGACATTTGTCGGCGATAATGACCCTAATTTTCTGCGTGATATTAAGGAATAAAGGCTAGAATCGTGTGAAGCAATTTGGCAGAGGTGACAGGTCATTGTACGTTAGGATAATGATTTGGTATAAGAAGTGCAGCTAATCGTACGACAAGGTTCAATAGTCCCTTGTTCTTGGCAGATTACAAAAGGTTTTTGATTGCTTAAAAACCGGTCAAGTGCGAGTCGTACTCGCGCACAAAGGGTTCCGCATCATCGTACTTCGTACTTCACTTGTTAGGTTGATATCACCCCACCGAGCGCCAATGCCATCCTACTTTCCTTGCTATTTAAAGCTTCTAATATATGTATGTGTATACTCTGTATATCCATAATAACGCGACATTTACTTCGTACTTATCCTTTAATAATCAAGAGTAAATAATAATCAGGGTTTCACAACAGAAATTAAGACGTTTTGGGAGCACAGCTGGAACAAAACTGCTTCAAAATAAGCTTTATAATTCTACTCAAAACATTGAAGTACCTAGTTATTACATTACACTAGAACAGACATCTCAAACAAATGACGGCGAGCACTTGATGACGGAGCGGCATGCGCGCCGCGTCCGGTGGTGACCGTTTTCTTATAGGCGTTTGTGCCATTTGGCCTCAAAAGGCTTTACAGAAAATCAAGATGAGGCGTCCACTCTAGTATACATAATTACTCAAAGACTCAAAGTAATGTTTTTGATACATTTATTATGTTCCATCATTGGATCATAAGAATTAACACATAATTATAACATTATGTATATTTATTATATTTACTATGTTAATTATCTCTCTTGCTTTTGGAATTGTTTGTCCTAACCTTGTGCACTGCTGTTCTCATTTATTCGAAGGTCGACTGGAAGAGATCGCTTAAAGGGATGATAAGCATTTGGCCTTTATATACTACATGTGTATTTTTCTAACTGTTTTATGTGCAATTTAACCTTCTACCTCTTATGGTAGCTCAGGTACACCTTCTGACAGACGGACGGACGGACATCGTAGGCTCATTAATGGGACCCCGTGGATACCCTTCGGGTACGGAACCCCAAAAAGTATAGGCTCAGATACAAGGTTCTATATGAAGCGACCAATAACCCCGCCTTTGTTGAACAGTCGGGTAAAAAGGCATTCTATTCTAAGTAGTTATAAAGAATAATTTTCGCTGTTGAAAGGCAGTAGCGAGTCGTGAAATTTTTTGCCATAAAATCCGTAGCAATAGAGAACCTTTGTCTCAAAACGTTGGGAAATTAAATATTAATTTAAAATAATTAAATAAATGATAATATTGGAAATAATACTCGCAAGTTGAACCGAATAATTGTTTTATTTCAATCCCCAATCCAAGAACTAAATATATTAAAAGATTGTCTTAAAATTATTGCCAATATTATGCATATTTGTGCTAATATGGACTCATTCCATTCCCTTGGATAATGTTAACCGTACACTCTAATTGAACACCTAGCTAATTATACTCACAAATAGGCCAGCGTATGAACCGTAATCTCCTATTTCTTCAAGAACTTTGCAATATTCGAGATGAAAACTACCGTATTCATCGGAAATTTTCATCGAAATCAGTCTAACCGTAACAGAAAGCACGGACTGAATTTTGTATTTATAATTAAAATGGACGATTTACAAGCAAAAGTCCTATATAACTTAAATATTTAATTAGCGCTCACATCTTACGTTGCAGCTGTGTGTTATTTCGTGTAACGTTTTTTCCTGTCAACTTTTCGTAATAAAAGCTATCAATTATACGAGTGTGTTACTGTGTGACTTTCTCAAATTCACACGTTAAGGTGCCAATTTATTTGCTGAATTGCTAGGTTGTGACACAAAATTGTCAGTGAAAATGGCAGGCTAATGCGTGCCATGATGAGCAAATTTTTTAGGGGATAGCCCAAACGTTTACGAGCACCTATAGGTACCTATGCTCGACCGTCGGACAGCCTGGAGTTGTAGGTTGCTGGTCGCGGCCAATTCGCGCGTCATCAAATAGCCTGATGTTTGGTGTTGTTTAGTGAAGTGGATAAAAAGCTGACAGCCCTAGCGCACACGAACGAGCAGGTTTTATGCGACGGAGAGAGAAGGCATGATTAAGCATATTTTCCTACTTAAACACCGGTTTTGTTAGATAGTGATTCTTCTGTAGTTTAGTACTATTATCTCTTCTGTGATTTTATAAACGAAACGATATAGCCAACCCTAAGTAGTCGTGCGATTCTCTAACGTGCACAGCGCTGCGTCAGCGATGAAAGACTCATTTAATTTAGACCTAATGTCTTTATACCTACAGTCTAAATTTAAAGTATCACTCGTCGCTAATGCAGCGCTGCGTGCGTTACAGAATCACACCAATGTACCGAATAGAGGCCTTGGTTAATTATCATTTTACAGCACACTTTCAGATAAAACAGCCATTAAGCCGTCTTAAGCTGTTTTATCTGAAAATGTACCGAGACCGTTCTCACGTTTTCCTTTTTTCCGAAATGCACGATAGCCACATTCCACTTTCTTCGTCGCGTTCCGTGCACTTGTAAAATATGATGCAGCCGGTCGGTGCAACAGGGTTGTCAATTTCAGGATTAAGGGAATTAACCGAACTGTTTATTATAAAATATAAAAAAAAATCTGTTTCCTCGTCCAGGTCATCATTCAGAAGAGTTATTTGGGACTTTTCAATGAAACCTTAAGACGACAATCCAGTTTCTGTTTCTTCCTAAACCCACTTCTGTGTGAAATAGGTGTTCTTTAGAAGTGGTTTAAAAGGTTTAAAATGCCCATACTTTCTGATTTGGAAAATCTGATCTCATACTTAATTGCAAAATACCTAATATGAATCATGGATGGCTGATATTATACCTACCTCATTTACATGCAGCCACTGCCACTGCTGCTCGCGCTGCCTGAAATAATTCCCGCATACTGCCTTCGAAGGCAGCGGGTGTTTATATGCTGCTTCCTGACTCACGGCGCGCCGCGACGCGAGTAGCAGCGTTAGGAAGGAGCAGGAGAAGTGACCCATTTACCTACATACTCGCGCTGCCCATTTCCCTGCTCACTTCGGCTGCATGGGTGACGCGAGTAGCAGCGACAGGAGCAGAAGTGACCCATTTACCTGCATACTCTCGCTGCCCACTTCCATTCCCACTTCCCTGCTCACTTCGGCTGCATGTAAATGAGGCATTATGTTTGATACAATTCTTACATACACTGACTTCCCTGCCACACACACAGCGGCTCTAGCATAGCTGATACGGGGATACTTAACCCCGTCTTATCTCTTTGAGTCTTTCGTCAGCACTAGTGTGAGAGAGACGCACTTAGAATTAAGGCGGTGTAAACTTCTCGTGTCATCCTAGCCAGGACTGCAGCTGCCCACGCTGTTCTATACTGTGCGTATCTCCCGTGACCCATGGAAGTCTGATAACTCTTATTAAACACAGGGCCTGAGAAACAATTTCTCAAAGAAACTTCTATCAGGAATGCCGTGTTAATAATAAACTGGGAACCCTACTTAAACGCTAAATTAATTAGTCGACTCAACGCTTTCTGCGTCAATTCTGGCACAATAAATAATATAAATCAAGCTTATAATTGTCCTAAGCTGCCTCCACGCCATAACTCTGGAGATTTCTCCCAATTATTTATATCTAAACGACGATTCACTATTATAGTTAATTTTGTAACTGTAGCGTATCATGTGCAGGAGTTTTCTTTAATCGTCGATAGACCGTAATCTTACGCATTCAAATTTATTTTTCACTTCTCATGCTCGTAAAATTGTTCTTTATGTCGAGAGAAGGCTGCATAAAATAGGTTTATATGCTCTTGTGCATAAAGTAATTTCTTCTTTTAAGACTAAGGCAATTAGGCCTTACAGCTACATACACAACACACCTTCATTTAATTGATATATTTTTATGAGATTTATGTTATATCTTAATTTAATTACGACATACGTATTACTATCTAAATACAAAACGATTAATACGGGCGTGCATTTGCCTAAAAAAAATATAACGCCAATATTTATAATAACTTGGCATTAAGGCTCAGACCACAGTCGAACGTCACATAGTTAAAAATAAAACATGAATTAAGAAAAACTGTGTGGCGGGAAGCTAATTATTCGTCAAACAAAACTAGAAACCATCTAAATTGGTCTTGTTGCGGTTGAAAATTCAATAAGTTATTCGTAAGTAATTAGGTAAACAATGTCTTCGAGTAGTGATAGTGACGATCAAATAATGATTTCGCCTGAGACTTTAATGGAAAGCAGTGCCAAAATTTTTCTTGTATATGCTTAATCCTTGTTGTATTTCCTTGCAATCGACGTGAAAAGCAGAGTGTAAAACTCGAGCATAAAACCCATTTTACCCTCGACGTGACTATCCACCGTAAAATGGCTCGTTTTATGCTCTTGTTTAACAATCTACTATTTAACAGACTTCAAAAAAATAAAGGAAGTGGTTCTCAATTCGGTTGTATTTTTTTATGTTTGTTACTTCACAACTCCGCCATTTATAAACCGATTTGGAAAATTGTTTTTTTAATCGGCAGGGTATAAGGGAAAGGCACCCTTAAACTTCTTACATCCCAGCTATTCAAAAAATGTCAGCTTCGTAACATCTTCGTATTGATCTCGACCGAAGAATGATGAATGATGTAAGACAGCATGATCATTTCAGCAGAGAAACATCCACTCCGAAACCGAATATAGGCCCAAAAATCATTACAATGACCAGTGTGACTCTGTCTTGCGGTTCGCGGTTTTCTTCGATGCGGACGATTTGAGACAGATGGCATATGTAATAATATGTCATTATTGTTTTGATCGAATTAACACCGAGTAAACACCGCACTGTACATCGAAGTCTGTCACCGCGACGATTGTTTTTTGTTTATTTTGGTTAAAATTGAATAGACTATTGAGTTGATACTCCTAGGTACTTCGAGTATCTGTTAAGCAAATTGTTCAAGCAATCGCAATGGAATATCTATAAACAACAACTATACATATACTTGTAGAAGTCTTCAGGGAAACCTTTAGACAGTGGACTATGTGACCCCGGATAGAAGATACACATAGAAATAAATAAAAATAACGAAAAAGAAAACATTTATTCGTAACACAGCACAAAAGATATTAAATAAACAGAACTAAGTACACAACAATAAAACCGGAAGTGCGAGTTAAACTTGCGTGGAGAGGGTTCCGTAGATGATTATCTGAAATCGCCTATGTTACTTCAAATACCATAGACTTCTAATAGGTTTTCCTGTAATCTATAGGTAAATAACTGTTATCCATATTTTTTTCAAAATTGTAGACACAGTAATTTGGAAGATGAGCAACACAACAAACCCTTTCATTTGATATGTCACACGATATAGTTAGCAAAACTTTTTTATTAGTTTAGTTTAGTTTATTTATTACTCAATATAATATACAGTTTAAATTACATGGCATGTCAAATCCTCCTCCTCCTCCTCTGCTGCACTGGGAGTGAAGAAATAGCATAGAATGCGTGCAGATGCTTATCATCCTGGCATGTCGTAAAAGTCGACTAAGGGACGGGTCCTCTCCAACATGGTGCACTATCTGTATGGGCGATGGGCTGATCAGCTGTCACCATACGGTTCATCATACCATCTTAGGACTAATTCAGCGAACGTGGCCACAAGTAGTCTTGTGGCTCTGCCCACCCCATTAGGGATTTCGGGCGTGATGCTATGTATGTATGTATGTCAAATTAAAAGCAATTACATTGAGATCGTCAAACAAGTAAATATAAGCATTCAAAATAATAAAATTGGTAACAGTTGAAGAAATAATATTACAAATAGGATTTCATATTGGGTCTCCTCAAGGGATTGTCATTTCAAAGTACCTAAATCTAAATGTAAAACAACAAAAAACAAATAGGTAACAAAGCAATAGTACATAAAAATAATAATAATAATAATAGTGGATTATCCAATAAAATATCCAACAAATGTCACCTTTCGAAGCGCTGGTAGATTCAGACATGTAAAAGAGCCCGTGAGGCCTACTTGCAAAATAAATATTTTCATTTTCAATATTTTCATTTTCAAAGGTTTCTCAGCCGGCGCCTAAATGTTTCGTCAGATGATTCAAGCTTCAAATCAGTGGGAAGATGCTCGTAATAAGTCGGCCCGTTAACACGCGGGTTCTTCCTTGCAAGTGCCATGCGACGGGGGACTGTCCTATTTACCTTTTAATTCACCCCCTAAAAGTGGCCCCCATGTTTAAAATTCATTTTAAACATTTACGTTACACGGGTTCACCGTGTCCGTGTTGCGATCACCGACTTACATGTGTACCAAATTTCAACTCAATCGGTGTAGTAGTTTCGGAGAAAATTGGCTATGACAGACGGACGGACAGACAGACAGACACAAGAGTGATCCTGTAAGGGTTCCGTTCATTCTTTTTAAGGTACGGAACCCTATAAAATAAAACACAATGCCATCTGTTACGAAATGTTCGCAACTCAGCGCATATTGCTGGCTTTTAGACCAGCGCTTGTCTTTCTTTGGTACTCCGTAGGGGAAAGTGGGGGAAACGCGAACGCGGGGTAATCCCGAATCCAATGGTTCTAATGTGTTAGAAAGAGATAGCCATATTTTACTTGCCGCCATTTCGGAGATCACTCCACCACTAGTGCCAGTCAACAACACGGGAGACGCGGACGCACGTACTTGTCTATGCATTTTTCAATATTTTGCATGTTTTTGATGTAAGGTTTTTAGTAAATTCAAGTTGGTGTTGATTTATTTCTATCTACAATAGTAATTTAACTTTTACATTGTGGAATACTCACATATTAATCAGCTAAATGACAAACTTTTACATAGTTTTTTAACTTTTACATAGTGGAATACTCACATATTAATCAGCTAAACTTGGTGTTCCTGTTTACCCGACTAATGTCGGGTAGAGCCGAACACTAAGGGTTTTGTTTTTTTTTTTTCATATTGTTACCATTTATTAAAAAGATATAACTGTTGATTAGTGAATTCGTTAGACAGATAAGTAAACTTTAATAATTAAACAATAAAGAATCTGTGATCAAATTCCACTGTTTTATTTAAATTTTCCCTTAGGTGTTCGTATTTCCCCCGCTTTCCCCTATCCGTGGAAAAGGGTAAATAACTTACGTCCATGGTCAAATAATAATTATTGTACTTTGGTGTACTAATTTTCAATCCACTTATATCACAAACCGGATGATAAGAAGATATCTTTAAACTAATCTGACCAATCAACCATCGGATTACACGTGTTAATACTATTACAGTCTGTTATTGCGTATTAAGTTGACCCATATATACTAATACTGTTTGTTTATTTATAACAATAACAAAGACATAAATCCTACGTAAGTTATACGTCAAAAGGATTTAGTATCATACATATTAGAATTGACATACAAATAAGTTAGATAAATTATGTTCCTAAGCGCCAAAAAAATGTGTGTGCATAAGACCAAACGACAGAAGAGAAAACCTACAAAAACAAAACACGCACACACACGCACGCACTCACTCACTCACACATAATCATACCCATAACCATAGTCTTCAGAAAGAGCGCAATGACGACTAGAGCTGAGTACACGCGATTCAGCGTCACCGATCCGAGTCCAAATCATGGCGAATGGAGCCGAGCATACCCGATTCAGCATAAGCGTAACCGATTTGAGCATCATGGTTCAGTTTTGTTTACCCTTCAGAAAGAGCCCAAACGCGCTTAAAGACGTTTTCACTTCAAAAAGCATAATATTAGAACGATGGCCACGCATTTACCTATATTGAGAACTACAATAATATTTTTACAAAATCATAATGTTCTTTTTTGCTTCGCCGTAGTCGTGTAAAAAAGAGAGCTGAAATCTTCTGAAGCCTTCGCCATAACTTCTTTTGTTTCATGTGAGGGCTAACACTAGTTTTTATCGCGCACATAATATTATGGCATTTGTCCCTTTCGCACCCTCATATTAGTTAGAAGGTGACAGATGCTTTATGTACGCGATAAAAACTAGTGTGTTAGGCCATCTGCAGCCCTAACATGCATGGCACAAAGATAAATTAGAACCGTTTATCTCTAAGTGCGTCTCTCTCACACTAGTGTCGACGAAAGAGATAGTCATAGAGATAAACGGTTCTAATTTATCTTTGTTGCATGCATGTTAGGGCCGCTGATGCTAGAACGTTTTCTCATTCATCGCTACAAGTAGATATGATGAACCTTGTATGTAAAATGCGCTTAAAAGTAAACAAGAACACTACGTTTTTTTTTTAAATTGAATCGGCTTAGATTCATAAATTATTTTATCCGCTACCTTCAATACCAATTGTGTCGAAATTGTCTAATTCGAGAATCTATTGATGTAACCAGCGCAAACAAAGGCAACAATGTTAATAACAGCTGTTAATTTAACACCTTGACCGCTGGTTAACACTTGTTAAAGTTCACGACCGAGAAGTTTTAATTATAAAGAACAAACTGAAATCAGCCTTGTCTATGTAAGTTAAGATTCAAGTTTGAACGCCATAGATAACGAACTATATGTAAGGCATGGTTGTAATTACATTGAACTGTACTGTATTATGGATTGGACTGCAGCAGCTGATATTGAACCTTATTATTAAGGACATAAATGTTATACTCAGCACGAGTGTTACTTATCCTTCGCATGCAAACCACAAAATGTCGAAACGAGTTTTGAAGATGTTTGAATAAGAAAGATAGAAAAAAACCTTCGAATTAGCAATAAATAGACTTTAGATATAGAAATTATGGTTTATCTTTTTTTACCAAATCATAACCTTTTTGGGCTCGTAAAATAATACAAAATATCGTAGAGAGAAGGCCTGCGTCAGTGACCTATGATGATGAGATGGTCACGGTTTTTCTTACCCAGTCAGACTTTAGCTCCCGCCAGGAGATGAGGCTGCCGCTGCGGCGGAGGTGAACCCGGCTCGAGGACATCGTATAACGATCCTGGAACCAAAGAGGAAGATAAAGTGTGTGATACGAGTGTGTACGATTCTTAAACTGCCACAAACCGGTTTGCTTTGAGTCTTCGATAAGTGAAACGCGCTAGTGAATCATATGGCTGATGCATCACGTTTTTTCATTAGGTACGACTCTATTACATGAACAATATTACCAATTGCCTATCTGCAGATATATCGCGAGGCGAGATGAATCAGAGCTAGGTGTGACACTGGGGGAAGTGTACATCTAATCTCAAGTATAGGGTTTTTCTATATATGACTAAAAGTCTATGAGCATTATGACATCTTTAAGTTCTATTTTCTTATTGCTAAAGATTTTCCAAACATGCTCTTTAGAAGAATGATCTCGTTGGCACAGTATTATCATCTTATCAGTATCAGTATCATAGAATACGGCACGTCCGGTCCCCTAGCCCGATGGATCAACAACCTTTGAAGGCTGCTCGCCGGTAGCTGAATGTGGAAGGAGGGAGACTGGGTGGCGCAATTTAGGAAAGGCTTGTGTCCAGTAGAGGACTAAAATTGGCTGCATGACAGAAAAAGTAATATAAAGGATGTGCTCTTACTACTTTCCATCGAAGCGGAGCAAAACCCAGCTGAAAAATAACTCTATCATGTCATAATGACAATGTCATTGGAATATCTCAAGCATTCAGATTGGTCAGCTTGACGCAGGTCCGCTCTCTTCTGCTTAATAAGGAACTTACTTACTTGAGGGCTCTAAAAACACGAGCGCAATAATAGATCACTTGATGCGAGGTGCATAATCTGCTTTTTTTTCAACTACTGCAAAATGTTGGTATTTTTTTTTTAGTATAGTTAAACCCGACTAACTAGATAAAAAGGATTTTTTACACCTGGTATGACGCACCCTTAGAATTTTTATATAGTTATAGCCTATGACACTCGTACGTTCTCCCCGAATCTTAAGATACCTTATTTATTAAAATCGGTTCAGTGGTTCACAAGCTAAAGTAGAAAATTCGAAAATGTTCACTGAAAACTTGTATATCTGTTCAATTCATTTTCATATTACGCCAATTCTTTTTTAAATATTTTAGTTACCTATACTGTCTTATCAGCCAGTACTTTGAGCATAACATTTTAGACGGGGCAATCACAGTTCGATATGGCCGCCGACATGTGGACTGTCTTGGTAACTGCAAGTCCACAGAAAAGTGGTCTGCTGTCCCGACTGTCCCGTCGGACTGTGAATGGGGTAGCTAATGGTGCAAACTTCTTGATCATCCAACCAAATTTTAAAAAAAAAAAACAGTGCAATAATGAATTTTGTATGCAACTTTATTGTTCTAGAGCAAATAAGTGCTGCTTTGTGCTGAGTATTTAAGGCCATAATGATGAAATTAAAGCGTAGTTGGAAGAAAAAACTATTTGTTTATCTTTTTAATTATGTAGCTTAGCAGAATACGCTTACCTTGAGACGGAAAGGAAATTGTCAAACGGAGTGGTAAAAAGAGTTAAACAAATGTAGGTTATTAATCAACGGAAGAGCTGAAGGTAAAGCAATCGCAAGACATCCTCAAACAAACAAGACTGGTACCACGTTAAATTAACTTCCGTGTTTAATGAATAATTACAAATTAATTAATCTTCATGCAGTTTTAGTTCCTGTAACAGATACAACTGGTATAGGATACCAGTTTTAAAAGGCACACGAAACATCAACGCTATGCCACAACTTTATCCTTTATATTATTAATTAATTTTCTTACAACTACGCTTTAATTTCATCATTATGTCCTTAAATACTCAGCACAAAGCAGCACCAATTTGCTCTAGAACAATAAAGTTGCATACAAAATTCATTATTCCACTGTTTTGCTTTTTATTTTTTATTTGGTTAGTTGATCAAGAAGCTTACACCGCCAGCCACCTAATCGGCAGTTCTGCCATTCACAGTCTGACGCGACAACTGACCACTTTTCTGTGGTCAAAGTATTAGCGAGGCAGTCCACATGTCGGCGATATCGAACTGTAATTGCTCGGTCTAAAATGTTATGCTCAAAGTACTGGCTGAAAAGATAGTAAAGGTTACTAAAGAGTAGGATTTAAAAAAAAAATACATAATATAAAAATTAATTGAACAGATACAAGTTTTCTGTGAAAATTTTCGGATGTTCTACTTTAGCTTCTAAACCACTGGCCCGATTTGAATAAATAGATTATCTTAAGAGGGCGCCGACCGTCCAGTGGCGCCCTCATCACTGTTATTGTGTTTTCTATTAAAGGAAAGTATTTTATTAAAATTGAAGCCGTATAAGTTGTTACGCAACTTAATACACAACGTATATGCTATGTTATATAGCTTTGCAAAGTATAACCATCATCTAATCAATTTAATAGAAAATAGTGGCCGCTTTTTTCTGTTAAATTGATTAGATGATGGTTATACTTTGCAAAGCTATATAACATAGCATATACGTTGTGTATTAAGTTGCGTAACCACTTATACGGCTTCAATTTTAATAAAATACTTTCCTTTAATAGAAAACACAATAACAGTGATGAGGGCGCCACTGGACGGTCGGTGCCCTCTTAAGATTCTGGGAGAACTATATAAAAGTTCTAAGGATGCGTCATACGAAGAGAAAAAATGCTTTTTACGTGGCTAGTCGGGTTTTAGTTTTTTAAGTTTACTTTTAGTTTTTTTTACCCTCGCATCATGTGCTGTATTATTATTGCGCTCGTATTTTAAGAGCTCTCACTTGCATTTGGGCTCCAAACTAACACTCGGTGCAATAATGAATCACTTTCTGCTTGGTGCAACAATCTACGGATAGACAGCAATGGCAAAATTAATTCCGTGCTTCATTTACATCCGACACAGATAACATAATAACTCTTTTCACTCTGATGCTTCCGATTTGGCAAACCTCTAAAAATGCACAGCAGCTCCAGTGTGCTAGCATCACGCGTGTCCACATAACAGCTAATTTAATTGTTGTGTCTGTCGTGCTATTATATGACATGTTAGGTAACAAGGACCTGCGCGCGCGTGAAAGTGCGTGAAAGCGATGCGCAGACTAGATGAGAGGCTAACTCTTATGTATAATATTTTTATGATATATGTTTTTAGATTCTTGAAAATTTGATTAGCAAATGAGTTGAAGAAAGCAATGGGGAATTACTGGATGTGGAAGACGGAATAACGGGTATTGTAGCTTAAATAGGCTAGTTTCCTGAAAAAATCTATTTAGTCGATCATTTACATTATCAAAAACTATTGAAAACGTATTTTTTCTTTTGTCAGTTGGAATGAGGAAGATGCAGTGCGTTGAAGTTCCGCGTGACGTCGCGACTTTGCACACTTTTCACCATTAAGTGACGTCATGAGCTCCCCCCTCCCAAAATTTGATGTGCGTTATCTTTGTCAATTTTAATTGATTTGATAAAGCAGAAAATACGTGTACTATATTTTTTGATAATGTAACTGACGGACTAATTAGAATTATTATTTTTTACCCAGGAAAATCCCTATTGAGACTGAGCTAGATACTGTAACAGACTGGATTCGTATTTGTTTTTAATGAAAATTTTGACTTTGTTTAACATACAGTGCCCGATCCGCCAATGACGCTTGGAGTGAACTGCCCAGGATCTCCCACTATGAGAGGACACCGGTACCAACAGTGGGATATACACATATAGGCTGACGATGATGACGATGATTTTATATGCCTAATTAATACCCCTGATTGCTAAGAAACAAAAGTATCTTAAAAATTTCTTTGGATTTTCATACCGTATGATGAAATCGGGGAAATAACTCACGATCGATCATATCTCCATAATTGACAGCACTTAGAGTAGTGACAGCTAGTTATCCAAAATAGAGATAAATAACATGAAATAACATGTACTTATGTTATTTCATGTTATTCAACTGTAACTCAGTTCTGTAGAACCCTAATATCCACATTTGTAAGGTTATCGTAAATTTTTGAGATAAAATTTGATAGTCATTCAATGGAGCCGAAAATTTGTATATAACTACATATTATCTCCCCCGTTATTTTATAAGTCCATGTCACTACATAGTTACAGCACACAAACCGTAAGTTAAACACTAACAAATTGATACTTATTTTTTCCGAAAAAAGAAAACCTAATATTTTTAATTCAGAGCCTACAATGTTGTGTACTCTGTGCATTGAGGACGACTCGGAACTTCAACTGTATCATTTGAATAAAATACATGTAGGTACTGTTTCCTTGTCGAATAGGTAATAACCTTTAAGTAGTTTTATTTACAACTTAACATATACTTAATGGGTTAAGAACAGACTGTCACTTTGATTGCGTAAAGTTTTTTTTATTATTATTATTATTTAGTAACAGAAAATTTGTATTATTTACTTGCAAAACATAATGCTATGAAAGAGGCGTTCAGTAATCTGCAGAATACATTACGTTTGACCAAATTTATCATGCAAAAGAAACTCGCTCGGTCTTGTATTATATATTGGTTCCACACGACATAAGAGCTCTTTACATTTCATAGAAACAAATTGCTGATTTGAAAAACGGGATCCGAAATGGATCATGGTATTTAAAACGGCCCGTAATGCCCTTCACCAAATTATCAACTAACGACCGCCGAAACATATTAGCTAAACTTTTAAAAAAATCGTTAATTGCAAGAACAAAACGCAGATCGCAGCTTTATTTTCTTTAGATAAAACTCTAATGGTTATAGCATAAGACGTGCAGAGCCAAAGTCAAAAAAACAAGTTCCCACCCTTCGAAATAAGTTATTTAATTGCTTGGCCTCAGACCAAAAAGGCAAATTGTTCTACGTGACAGGTGTTGTTATGAATTAATCATAAAGCACGTCGCGACCTCACCTCGCTTCATCCATAGAAAGACCGGATACCACATCCAAGATAGAACATATGTGCCGGTGCGTGTAGGTAGAGTGCACGGCCGAGGTATTCAAAGGTTACACCGAAAACTATCATGACTACACCTCTTGCTGTTTCGCACGTCTTCCTCAACCTTGGGTTCACTGAAAATCTGCGTCGTGATGTCCTCGGGCATCTCGACACAAAGCTGAGTAGACGCCATTTTTGCAAACCTCAATTGTTTTTCTATCCTAGTTTTACTGTTAGTTATTAATGTGCTGTCTAGTTGTAAGTTCTTTCTTTTTTATATTGTGTTTGCAAAATAAACGTTTTTCTATTCTATTCTATTCTAAAACCTTTTGGTACGATTTACGAATTAGACATAGACCAATTTTTGTAGTGATGCGCCAGCTCCTAGTTCCTCCTCTAGAACCATACACGCCCATAGTTACAAAGTGACAATCCTGTTGGAACCAGGTGAAGATTCCGCGGGATTCCGCTGGATGCGAACAGAACAGAATCGGTCGTTGTGGGGAGGCCTATGAAATGAATTATTGGATTGAATTATGGAATGAATTTTTGAAATGATGATAATGATGAGTTACAAAGCTCCCATATCGTTGGTTTAACAAACTACGAATGTATAAATCTAAAATCCAAATATTTATTTCAAAAATAATTGGGATGAGTACGTAGGTTAGTCGTAAGTACCTGCCTCACTTTTCACACAAACTTACAGATGCCTCCACAAAGGGGTATTTTGTCGATTTTCAGGTGTTAAGTTACATACAATACGGTCGCGAAGCAGGAAGAATTTAGTACAATGACCCCTCACTACTTGTGTCTCTCACTCGTGCACAGATAAAATACTTAAAGCAAGCCTAATATTTATTTAACCGTTATATTCCGTAAAATCGATTCAATACCTAAGCTTTGAAAACGGAACGCTCAGACCAACTTAAAATAAAACTTTGCATTATGGATGAGATGATTTCATTTTTTTTAATTCTTATTCGTCGCCCGTCAAGGCAATGATGTCGCTCCATTATGCCAGCTGAAAAAACCCTACGCTCAATTTTGGTCTTTATTAAATTATACCCTATTACGAGCTACAATCTGCATCAATAACGTGTAAAGCGGCATTATGTCTTCTTTAAAAAACACGAAGTGAAAACCGAGTGACGTAAAACGAAACGCGCGCGCCGGCCGTGTATCCTTATCCATACTGATGCAGCCCTAATCCACTTGTTTGTTACATCCTAAACCTGACTGCCATTCAATTGAGATTTCTTTTAAATTGAGTACGATACGCTGTGTGGCTTGTCGAGTTTCTGAATCGTTTCAAAAAGTGTCATAACTACTTTTAAAAGTGCCGCGAGCTCAGCAGTCGTTTCATCGTCAAATCAGGATAAATTCATTTATTTTAACAGGACTATGAACCAACGACAAAAATCACCCTTTTCATACAAAAGGTGATAACGATTTCCACCCCTTAAATGTTAACCTATTTTGACAAATTTTTTATAAGTTGTCAGTCAGAACAAAATCTAGGTCTATAAGTTTTTTAAATATTGATTAAAGATCAAGAAAGTCAAATAATGCCGAAATTTGTTTTGTATGAGAATACTGAAACCACAATAAAACTGAATTTATTGATTATAGTGAAAAATCAAAACGTATAGACACCTAGATTTTGTTCTGACTGACAACCTATCAAAAATAGGTGAACATTGGTTAACATTTAAAGGGGTGGAAATCGTTATTGCCTTTTGTATGAAAAGCCGTAGGTTCACACTCCTCTTAAGAATAAGTGATTCAAAACGGCGTCGTTCAAAAATGGGTGTAATATTTTCTAGTGGCAATCTGCGTTAAATGGTCTGGCGAAGAAATGATTAAAGACCTATGCCCAATTAAATTGATGATGACGACGATATTAATACCATGTCATACGAATCCTTTTGCTGTTTTTTTTTTTGTAAACAATACAAGCGATAACCAAACGCGTATACCCAAAGATCTCAAAAGAAGGATATGCCTATCAGTACAATTTCGTGTAACAAGTCTCATAGAAGGTTGTCAAACGCCTGCGCCAGGGCTTACCCGCACCCTATTGCTGATGTCTTAGATTCACACGCTTTCATATCATTGTCGGCGGTGGCTTCGGATGTGCGGTCGCACGGGTTGTTTGTGGAATCACTAAATCGGGTGTCCATGACCGTGGTTGCCATGCGACTGAACTTGCGATGGTGTCATATTCGTGATATGACACCTCAAAAGTAAGCATCGCGAGAATTGCTTTGAGCAGTTCCTTACTATATATTTCAATGCGTATACCTATATATGAACATATAATTGTTCTTCCACGTAGACATCAATAAAAACAATTAAATAAAAGAAAAACAACTTTCATTGCCCTTGAATCTGTTATAATTGTTTCATTTCGAACAATTAAAAATGATTATGTTTATACGGTGACCCATAAAGAAACGCTAGAAAGCGCTGTGGGAGTCAAATTATAAAATTATTCGCCACGCATAGACCTTACCAAAATTGGCCACTAAGATTTCTCATGACTAAAGTCTACTTTTTTAAGTTTCACTTTTCAAAACGATTTGAATTTCGAACTGATTGCGATTTGAATTTCGAACTGTTTGTTTACTTTTAAATAGACATACCTACTTTGTAAGGTCAGGAATATACCGAGTGCAAGGATCTGTTACTTAAATAAGCAAGCACTTAAATCAATACAATGAATACAACTGAAATAAAATCTCCATACACCAATTCTAGTACAATACGTTCGCGCTCGTGATCATTCTTGAAGCACAAACCTACAAAAGCAGTTGACAGTGTCGCTGTCATCGCATAAACATCGTAAAATTACGACTAACAAACGTTAGTTCCATTATTCGCCACGTGATCACATAAGTTCAATTCTTAAAACAAAAGCGAATTCAATCTGCCACCGAACTACTGAATAATGGTGGTTTTTGTTACGCTCGTTTAGCGCAAATTGGCGTAATCCAGCGAAGGCTGGCGGCAAATGGGCCAGAAACAATTGAACTGCCGTGGAATATGACTATGGTCATTGGATATGGGTGGATGTGAACCGCGCCTTCTTGACGTATGATTTAAATGAAAGCCGCCTTGTCAGAATAGAGTTTGAACGATATAAACTGCTCTGTTTAGTTACTTACTGAAAATAAAGTTTCACCTTTTTTCATACGACTTGTTCATATGAATTATGAACTTCATTACTTATTATAAGCATCAATGAAAACGACATTGGTTCACTTTAACTTAACCGTACCTAAAGTTTGTTCGCCAGCTGAGAGTTGATAAAATGATATCGTCTTGAAATAGCGACTATCGCTTAACTATCGCAAACTGTATGACGGGCGTCGTTTATCGCCGCTGGCATTGAGTTTCGTGGTACGAGGCACGCAATTGTTGTCAATCGCGGCGCTGCGGTAAAAGAAGATGATCGTATTTTACAAATTGATGGCAGGGAAGACAAAGCAATATAACGTTTCATAACAAAGTTCATCGACTCTGATTCTTCCTCCGACTCTGAGACTTCGTTGATATGCCAGCAATGGGACATATACAGGCTATTCAATAATAATAGTCTATGAAAAAAAAAAGTATTTCCTTTTAGTTTCTTATTATCATCGGTAAAAATAATCAGCGGGCCGCTATTTAATGAGTTAAGAAGAATGAAGAGTGATTGTTAACCGTCGGAGATGGCTGGACCGATTTGCATAATTCTTTTTTTAAACGATAGGGTATTTCTCCAATTTGGTCCCGTTGTGATCGAAGTCGAGGTCTGATGACAGGATGTATGAGTAATCGAAGGAACTCCTCAAATATTATAGGCACGCATATAGAAATTTTGATATTTTCTTTCATGACTCAAGCAGATACGATTAAAAGTCATTATTTGGTGAAGTGGAACTGATGATGAAGACCACGGGTGACCACCGGAACTCTTCAATGAAAAGTATTTCACGGGTGGCGATGAGATTTTTGTATAAGGTTGAGAAGCAACTTATGCTCATAAAAATTCATGTGGTTAAATAGAACCGGTGATGAAGAACCAGGAGAACTCCTCAACGATCGACGTCCTTGCATCTTGGATAGCAACATTTTGTAAAGGGTGATGAGCAATTGGCATTATGCTATTGTTACTTGATGTTGTTGATGTGTGTCGTTAAATCACATATGAAAATCACTAAAAAAAGTGAAATAAAAATTAAACTTTAACATAAAAAAACCGACTTTAAAAAACCCTTTGAAACGTAAGAAATAATGCCCTTTGTAAGTAAATTACCTAGAAACGTAAGATATATTGTTGATTAAATGATACATTAAATATATCGAAGTCGGTGGCAAGTAAATTAGGTAATCCATCCCTTATACCTACGGAGTTCATTTACTTGCCACCGAATTCGATATATTTAATGTATCACTTAATCAACAATATATCTTACGTTTCTAGGTAATTTACTTACAAAGGGCATTATTTCTTACTTTTCAAAGGGTTTTTGAAGTCGGTTTTATAATAAATGAAACATAATTCCTTGCCTCCAACACTTAATCTCATTGTCTCATTAGTTCATTACATACTAATGCAAAGCCACACTCTCGGACACGGCTAAAACAAAGAAAATTGTAGGTTTAATTTTATATCTGGCAATAACAATTTTATTTCGCACTTTAAGTAAAGCGATTAGTCTAACGGGCCGGAATTGCGATTTGCAACACTGATGCGATCATTTGGTAATACGCTCACGAATGAGGAAGTATGCGGGCAAGGACGTGGCGGGAGGCAGTTAAAAAAAATATACCTCAGACACTAACACACATTGATATAGTATAGTCCCAAACTAGGATGCTCTGTGCGGTGGGTACCTAGACAACTGTAAAAATAATTATCTAGACAAATACATACATATATGTATCTTAACCATAGAGTTACAAACCATAAAAGCATAGTTTACACCTAACCGCCCTGAAAAAAGTGAAGCAATAAACCGGTGCGCTTAGACATTTGACACTATGGGAGCGTCCCGGCCTTTTTATGAATTTGGAGCCATAAATGGCTGCAATTTTGCTGCTTCAAACTGTGCGCGCGGACTTGGTTTCTCTTGCGTTATTATTCTAAGATCTAAACATACATGACTTGGGTAGGCTCTCCTCTGCTGCACTGGGAGTGAAGAAAAAGCATAAAATGCGTGCAGATGCTTATCACCCTGGCATGTCGTAAAAGTCGACTAAGGGACGGGTCCTCTCCAACATGGTGGACTATCTGTATGGGCGATGGGCTGATCATCTGTCCCATACGGTTCATCATACCATCTTAGGACTAATTAATCGAACGTGGCCACAATTAGTCTTGTGGCTCTGCCCACCCCATTAGGGATTTCGGGCGTGATGTGTATGTATGTATTAATTATCAATCGCGTCCGACCGAGCAGTAATGCTATTAAAATGTTTTAACATCTCATTTACCTACTTACAATTTATAAGAGGGCCGAAAAACAGAGGAAAACAGTCTAGCCTAATTACCTAAAATTTACCTACAATAATTCCCATTGTGTCTGCCACTTTACACTTATAAATTACTTGCAACTTAATAATAAGACAATTTTCGCGCTATTTTGACGGAAACAGGATGACCGGTAGCGGAACGCTAATTAAAGAACCCGCGAGATTTGAATTTCGAATGCGAGCGTTCCATTTTCAAGTTGCATAACGCGATTGTTATCGTAACATGTTGCGTCAGATGAGAACGGTAATTTTTGAATGCATCGTTTAATAAAAAGTAGTTTGTTTTAATAAGTTTATAATGAAACTGGCGTAACTATTTTTCATCACACTTGCTCGAAACGGGTGTTATTATAAGCAGGCGTACAGAGCAGCTATAGCCGATTTAGCTGCTCTATGAGCACCGCCCTCAGCGGGAGTTATTAACCATACAACATCCATAACACCCACGGGAGTTATGGATTTTGTATGGTTTATAACTCCCGCTGACGGCGGGGCGTGCGCCAGGTCCGGCGACGTGCGCGCGACGTCGGCTCTGGCGGTGATCGTTTTCTTATACAAGTAGCGCGCAACCGACGCGACATACAGTTTATTCTACCCACCTGATGATAATTCACGGTGTACAATGGGAATAAAATAAATAATATATTTTTTTGTCTAATTTTTGTTTAATTTCCTCGCAAATGTGACGAAAAACATTGTGTGTATCACGTGCAGTAAGGGGATAACAAACTCGAGTCATTAAAAGCCCTCCCGCCTTCGGCGTCGAGCTTCTAACAGCCTTTCGTTAGTTATCAGGGGATAACTAACGAAAGTCTGTTAGAAGCCATAGTACATTGCATCTAGGGCCGTAAGAAGGGTCTTACGGCCCTAGATGCAATGTACTATTGCTTCTAGTATGACGTACCCTTACAATTCTTATCTGGCCTAAGACATTCGCACGTTCTCCACGAATCATAATAATATGTAAATATGATACCCCTCATTAAAATCGGTCCAGTAGTTCTGGACCTACAGTTGAACATCTGATTCTGGTCACATACATACATAGATTGTTAAACTCAAGACCATCCTTTTGGCTTCGCGCAGTCGGGTAAAAAACAAATACCTCCGCCCGGACCCTCAACCTTATTGCGAATGATATTGACTTATTTTTTTGTGCTCCGAGTGAACTCACAAAAATAGCATTGTATATCTATTATGCTTTATATAGTCTTGTACAAGACTTGTGTATACAAGACTTGTATTTTTCTGCTACAATGCGTGGAGCCTGTAATGATAATTGTATGTAAATTGAATAACATATTTCGCGCGCAGGGTCATTTAACAGATAATAAATAACTTACATGAGAACGTGAGTCTTTTTAAGATCAAAATTTAAGTAAATAAATAACAAAGCTTCCTTCTTTTTTCCGGTTTGTTTAATTCCGTCTTCGGTCTTTGACTTTAAAAGTTTAAACATAGGATTTTGGCCATCTGCCCAGAGAAAGGTGCACTTCGGACCTTCTTCGTCGCATATTTACGAAGGCACTTCGCTGTTCGGATTCCTTTGCCAAGTTTCTTGCTTTCTTCGTTATAAAAAGGAACACGTTTATTTTGGTTTATTCAACTGCTTAACCGCTGAACCAATTTGGATGAGATTTGGCAGGAATCTACTTTAGTGTCTGGGGAAGCGGGAAGGCACAGACATGGCACAGATTTTCATAGATTAGTAATAAGTCGTACCTTTTAGCTGCATGCGTATATCGTCATTAGCGTCGTAACTCGCCATTGACCGACTTCGCAGCTGTAGCGTATTAACCGCAAATCACTTATTTGGTGGCTGTACCAGGATGTTATTATTCTTTGAAATGTATTTATCAAGATAAATGTTAACAAACAAGAGAACAGACGTGGACTTAAACTTCAACCTATTCCTTAACTAGAGGCATCGCTCCCCAATTGACACAGTGAAAACTGAAAATTGATAATTCAATTTCATCTCCCCAATCATAATAAAGTATGCATGACAAGAGGGATCATTCCAATAATTTAGTGTAAGCTTCATTAAACTTCATTTCATCGAAATCTTACTACTATTAAAAATATGTGAGTATGTGAAGATGTTAGAATGTTTGTTCCTCAATCACGCGCAAACGGCTAGACGGATTTGTATGAAATTTTGCAGACAGATAGACCATATCTTTAAATAAAGCATAGGAAGCGAAGCTAGTTTATAATATTAGAAGGATATTAGGATAATAATTAGGGTTCCGTACCCAAAGGGTAAAACGGGACCCTATTACTAAGACTCCGCTGTCCGTCTGTCCGTCTGTCACCGGGCTGTATCTCATGAACCGTGATAGTTAGAAAGTTGAAATTTTCACAGATGACGTATTTCTGTTGCCGCTATAACAACAAATACTAAAAAATAGAATAAAATAAATATTTAAGGGGGCTCCCATACAACAAACGTGACTTCTTTTGCTCGTTTTTGCTCGATATTGATAACGGCAACAGGTAGACGCTTGAAATATTCACGGAATATTTAGATATATAGGTATATCAACTTCAAAAATAAATAATTAAATTAAAATAAAATAATTATTTAAGGAGGGCTCCCGTACAACAATCGTGTTTTTTTTTTTGCTTGATTATAATGGTACGGAACCCTTCGTACGCGAGTACGTCTCGCACTTGGCCGGTTTTTCTTTTTTAGGGTTCCGTACCTACAAAGTACTGTTTCATTTTCATAGGTAATTACGGAATGCTCGGTGCGCGATTCACACTCGCACTTGACCGTTTTTTTGTATTAATGTAATTGTTATGATTTGGGTTAAGAATGACTTAGTGCAGTTAGTAGGCGCTTCTTCTCAGTAGATGTCACCTTTTGCGCTGGTAGATTCAGTCTGACATACCTATGTAAAAAGGTCCGTGTGACCTACTTTGCAACATAAACATTTTTGAATACTTGAAAAACACACGGCTTTACTCACGATTTATTGTCAGAAACAGTCCGACATGTTTCGAACTCGATAAACATTTTTATTTAAACGTACTTACTACCCTGTGGCAACTAGTCAACTGTCAAATGAACTTTCGTTTGGTACGGTGATTTTTGGAAAGCCGACTTTAACGACAGCCGTGTTTCCATAATCATAATTCACACCAATGATATAACCAATCGATTTTTAATAACGCTTCAAGTACTTATTATCTAACGTCATTGGCCACACATGTCGTTGAATTCGTCACGTCATTAATCATTATGTTGATATTTGACTTCATCATCGGCCTATATGACGACGCAGTTAGCCTAGTTGGGAGTGACCCTGCCTCCGAAGCATGCGTCCCGGGTTCGATCCACGGTGAGTGGTGCAAATATTAGTGTTATAAGCACGAATGTTTGTTCCTGAGTCTTGGATGTTTCCTATATATTTAAGTATTTATTTCTCTATATAGGTATGTATATCGTCGTATAGTTCCCATAACACAAGCCTTTAGAGCTTACTTTGGGACTAGATCGATATGTGTAAAGATTGTCCCCTGATTTATTATTATTATTTGTTATTATATACATCCTGCTGGGCACAAACCTCCTCTCATAGTGAAAGAGACTCGGCAGAAGTCCCCACGGGGCTAGTGCGGATTGAATAGAATTATTGTTATTATTATCTTTATTTAACCCTTCTCTTTATTTTGTTAGTGTATGCTTTTCTATTATTTTTATGATATTCAATAAAGAGTACTGTATTGTATTGTATTTTGTATTTATTTTGATTCTTAAGTTAGGTTTTTCTAACATTTCTATTAAAAGTAAAATACAATATCTCTACAAAAAATACAAACACTATAAAAACTAACCTAACCTAACCTAACCTAGGACGCCGGTAGCGGGGCAGGGCTCAAATGACCGATGGTGCCGCAGAGAGAGGAACCTCCTGACGCGTGCCGTGGAGTACCGCCTTCTGTATCTGACCCTTGGACCAGCCTTCAAGCGAGAGTCTCTTAAGGTGTCGGTCGAGGCTTCGCTATGAGACAGTTCGCAAAAACAACTTTCGGCACAATGATCGTCAAATCAACATCCCACATGGCGGTTACCTCGTGAGCCAAGTCATATAATCCTGGCTACCAGGCTATATCCTGGCGACCTTTTGCAAACAGGCGCGTACAAACAGGCGCGCGTCCGACCACTCCGCTACCACTGCTAATATACGATCCTAGTTTTGGCCGTTGAGTCTGTTTCTGTCCACGCGCTGTTAATTTCGTAGGTTTATAATTTATGCGTTAAAGGTCAGGTTACTGACATAATGTTGTAATAGATACATCTGTTTAGGAAATCGGATATGACATAATGAAGGTAAGAATATACCTAGTTGGCCGACTTACCCATTTCTGAACGAAAGTTGTCTATGGTTTAGTTCGCACGCGTGTTTTTTTTTTACCATAGATTGTATAATGGTTACTACACATCCTGAGTTGATTTATAAAAGGTAATATGAATCAATGGGAACATCGAATAACTATTTCATATTACTTATTTAGTTGCGATATATTATCGAATAGAAAATCTCCTTATTGTACGGATTTATTTATTTAAAATAAATTTAATTATTAGAACAATCATTCTTTTAATAACCTTTTTTATGGCCATACAGCCACCATTCTTGAAATGTTATCTCGCTCTATTTATTTAGCAAACTACCAAAACTTGACATAGAAAGAATCCTTATCAATTACAAGATGTAGTGCATAATTAGTTTTCATCGTGTTTCATCGGAAAAGTTCGTATTATCGTGCTCTCTCAATTAGCTTCAGCAGGCCCCCAATTCTCGGTGCATTCGAGATAATCTCACAATCGAGATTAAACGTCAGTGCATACAGTCATTTGACACAACTGTATGAATCTGAGGTTTAATCTCGCAATTGACATTATCTCGAATGCATCGAGAATTGGGGGCCAGTATCCATCATACCATGCTGTCATTTTTTATTTTGACATTTGACGGTAAATAATAAAGTTTCAAATGAATGAATATAAACATGTCACTCATGTAATACAATAATTAATTGACACTTCGGGTCCCGTCGTCTTCGGATTGAGATCCGAGTTTTACCGATGGAAACATATTATTCACTATATCTGTACTAGCTATCGTGTTCGCGTGGAATTCGGTTATAGTTAGTCCCTATATTTTTTTAAACCACCCACCCCTGTTTTAATGCGAAAAAGACAAAAAAAAAAACAGATCGGTCGAGCCATTTTTGAGTTTTAGCGAGACTAACGCACGGCAATTGATTGATATATTATACATAGATACTCGTAGATAAATTATGCAACAGAATGCATTACTAGTTTATCATATTAGTCAAAGTCAACTGCATTAAAGTTTCGATATTCCTGGATTTGTTTGTAGTTCTTCCTTTTAAACCAATTTAAACTCAGCATCTACAGGTTCGAGGAGGCCGTTGACCTCTACATCGTTAATCAATATAACTCGCATCCTTGTAAAAAATAACAAACAGCCTGCACAAACCGGGTGTCCCAAATACAGCACGCTAGGGTCAACGGCCTTCAATCTCCTGATCATTCAATAAAGAAATATCAAAACTTACGCAGACTCGTATCGGCTCTACGTATCCTTGAAAAAAGAACCTCATATCCAAAGTGCAAGGTCGAAATTGCAGCTACATCAGCTACCTTCATACGAGCTCTCGATAGGCACTAATCGACTCGACAATGCAGTTGCAACTTTATCGCAGTAACATAATGAAATGGCCACAAACGATTATATGAACTGCGTAATTGCGACAAGGTACTTAAATCCGAGGATGACAGTTATGATCTGATAACTTAATTTGTATGAAACATGATCCTGATATCAATCTTAATCGAGACTTATAAAGTAGGAGAGATGCTACATTAAGAATAAACATTGCTTACGTTAGGTAATTGCTAGTTCTCAGAAATTTGACGTTCGATTAAGAGGACTGTGAACCAACGGCAAAAATCAGCCTTTTCATACAAAAGGCGATAACGATTTCCACCCCTTAAATTATTACCGATTTTGACCAATTTTAAATAGGTTGTCAGTCAGAACAAAATCTAGGTCTATACGTTTTTTTAATATTGAAAAAAGATCAACAAACTCAAATAATCGCCGAAATTAGTTTTGAATGAGAACACTAAAACAGCAATAAAACTGAATTTATTGATTATAGTGAAAAAATCAAAACGTAGACCTAGATTTTGTTCTGACTGACAACCTATCAAAAAAATTGGTCAAAATCGGTTAACATTTAAGGGGTGAAAACCGTTATCGCCTTTTGTATGAAAAGCCGTAAGTTCACACTCCTCTTAAGATAGAAACGTAGCCATGTTTCATGAAAGTCCAAAAGTGGATAAAATCAAGGACAGGTCCGCTATCGTCTTTCGGGGTTTTTAAACGGCTTTTTCGAACAGAGTGTCTTACCAAGTGCTCATTAAGAGCCGTTCGTTCGATTTGGCTTTAAAGTGTTAAGTGTAAAGGTAACCCTTTCAAGGGGGTTTTAATGGGTTTTGCGGAAGGGTTTGCTTGCCAGACCATTATTCGTTCAAAGCCGTACGATTGGTAACCCATTGGTGTCAGCGACACAAATTGATACCTTTTCTTAAAACAAACGAGTCGAGCGGGCAGTGAGAAAGTAAGCTGGTAGCTGGATGAGTGTTGGTCCGCTAAGGGTAAGCGCTTCAGCTGTTTACGTTTCCTATTCGTAAAGAGTTAATTAAATGAATAGGTAATCTATTGGATGGGCCATTGCGCCATTCAAGGGATTTCACCTAGGAACGGGTTGTTGGTTCCCTGGATAAAATAGCACTAAAACTGGATAAGATATCAATCATATTAGGCCCACAGGATTGCGCTAATTAACACTTTCAGTGCCAAGAACCCGGCTTACGGGTACTCGGAGAATTTGCTCATCTACCAAACAACCCGTGACTCGTGTTATTGCTATAGTAATTTAGTACCAGATGAAATTTGTGGCCCCTAGGGTGGAAATTGATTTTTGGGTTGACAGTGAATGTAATGAACTGGTATCTTTGGCTTGAGAAAAAACAAATGGTCGCCCTATGATTGCTTGGAGGTTCACTAGCGCCGCCCTGAAGGTAAATCTAATGACTATTATTAGATTAATAATATTATACGAAACAAAAGTGAGCCAGCAACTTGACAATAGGCGTTATGTCTAACACGCTAAACGTGAGATTATTCACCAAGTCCCAAATTGTTCTCATAGAACATATTCCATTCATTACAATTGCTTTAAGATGTTTATCGAGAGAACTGACGCGTTAGGAATATGCAAACACAGAGGCAAGGCCGTGGCACGGGGCTTGGGTACTTGGGTAGATAAAGACACGATCATAATGACAGCTTGATTTTTTTTATACAAAGACGGCGGCAAGCAATCTTTCGGCCCGCCTGGTGGTAAGAGATTATGTTTATTAAGAATGAATTTGTTGGTTTATAGCAAATACAACACTGAGCAACGATTTAGATCCATGCGCGAGATACACTGATGCCTTTATCGAGCATACGCTGTTACTGTCAATCCATTTTCCGGGTGCAACAATGCGGACTGTACCATCTTACTTTGGACTATAAATAGTAGTTTATGCAACGGTTGCATAATGATAGGCCTTAAAACACTAGTGCGGTTTCCATGAAACGAGCCGATAGGCGAGTTTCATAATAAGATCGCACGTGTGTTTTAAGGCCAAATTATGCAGAGTTGCATACATAACTTTATCTACACACATATTATAAATCCTCCATGATGGGTTCAGAAACAATATTTTCTGGCAACAAGTTATTTGTTGCAATCGTGGCTGCATATTTCCGATATCCGGCGCATTTTCACATCACACACACTCCGAGAAGACTACTTACTATTCATATTTTCAACTAAAATGTAAATTACAAACAACTTTTTCTATTCAATTCAACAAAATTCTACTTTCGTTCAGCAAAACGTCAACATAATGGCGGCCATTCGATCCTCCGTCAAGACCATTTTTTTTTTTTAAATTATAGACAAACGGATGAAATCTCTATTCTCTAGATATACCCCCCAGGGATCAATGGCTGGACGGCCACATATCCTTCATAAAGGGTAGCCACGTCTGGTTTACGGACGGTTCCAAGAAAGGAGAAGATGTAGGATGTGGTATCTACGGGCAGAGGCCCAAGTTCAGAGCTAGTGTCAACCTAGGAACAAAAGCCTCAATCTTTCAAGCGGAAGTCTTCGCCATCAGCAGGTGTGTGGAGATTAATCTTGTGAGACACCTAAGAAACCAGAACATCTATATCAACTCAGATAGCCAAGCGGCACTCTTGGCACTAGAATCCTTTGAATGCAACTCAAAGCTAGTTCAAAACTGCATAAGCAACTTAAACACCCTAGGCCAGTCCAACAAGGTCACACTTAGATGGGTACCTGGGCATTCCAACATTGATGGAAACGAAAAGGCAGATGAACTCGCAAGAAATGGCGCCGATAACCCTCAACTCGGCCCGGAACCCTTCTGCGGAATCACAAAGCAACAGGCCTACACTTTGCTTAACACAAAATGTAGAAGAGAATCTATCGAGCTGTGGAAGTCTGCGACTGGACTCAAACACTCGAAAGCAATAATCGAAGGATACAAAAGTAAGCTATCAAAAGAACTTCTTCAGCTCAAAAGATGTAAGACTTGCGCAGTGACAAGAATACTCACTGGTCACTGCAAACTAAATAAACACCTGACAAACATGGGCATGAGCCAAGACGAAATGTGCAGATTCTGCCAAGAGACAGAAGAAACAGCCATGCACATCCTCTGCTCATGTGGGCCACTCATGCGCAAAAGAAGTATCCACCTGGGGCGACACGTTTTGCTCCCCGCAGAGATACAAGACCTCACTGCCCAAAGCATCTGGAACTTCCTGGATGCAACGGGATTAAGCAGTGAACTATAAGAAAGGGCTGCCACAATAGATCAGCAATGGTCGAGGCGGCACATATATGGCCCAATAACACCCCCCAATAATAATAATAATAATCTCTATTCTCACGTCACTCGAGATCAAATATTTTACGAGTTTATGTTAAAAAAACATACTGAATTGACGTTTCGTATCAATAACTGTTTTATTATCTATGGATACTAGAATAGAGACCCACTTGAGTTTTGACAGCTGTTCCAAATTTAATCTCATTTCTTTACTAAAAACGATAAAGAAGTCATGTTATTTCTGTATCGCAGCACTGGTTTTTCCTAATTGGTTGTCAAAATGGTGGTCATTTCCTACGGTTTTTGATTAACCAATGGAGGTTTTATGATATGGGTGTAGATAAATGTTTGTTATGGCATTTTAAAATTGTACGATCTGGATAGTTTTGACACAGAAACGATATATCGGAATAAATGAGCTTGTTACTGTAATTTCGTTTTAACGGGTGTTTTTTTCAAGTGATGTGAAAATTTGAGTATCGCATGCTAATCATGCTGTGCGCGTTTTCTTGTGGATGTAGGAATCTGTTTGGCCAAGGATAACTTTCGGACAGTTTCTTAGGTATCAGCAACCACCGTCTCGTGGTGTTTTATGGCTGATGACAATGAACTTGGGGATGTACACGTCTGTCACATGCATCCGAAACTATGGACCAAGACAGTTACAGATTGGTTCCCGCAAGATGGTTACCTACCGGCGCAGACCAAGGATGCCGCCTGACCTGGACGTGTGCCAAGAAGAAGCGGAAGCAAGCGATTTGAGTGGCGGAAGTAACCCAGAAGATGACAATAGGGCATATTACACAGTAAACGACTACGCCATGGACAGGGACGTTTGGGTTAAATCCTGACCTGCACCGGCGATCCCTGGGTCTCGATGGTAGCTACGCCCGATCGATATACGATCTGTGGTATATACTTAGATTTGTATAAAACTGTAGACATCATTGTTGACTTATATGTGTAGGTTCTATTTTGAAAAAATGATACCTCACCGAGTTTCTTGCCGGCTCTTCTCAGTAGTGGACTTTTTTCCGAACCGGTGGTAGATTCATTCCTTGACCTTCATAAGAGCTTGTAAAAGAGTAAATTGAATAAAGATAGTTTGACTTTGACTTTGAATCCAACTGGCTAAAAAAAAGGTTTTTTTTTTGTGATTCCTGTTCTTTTATTTGTGAACAAGTCTCTAGTCACGTTCACATGTCAAGCGCGTCACGATGCACAGCCTCTATGTATGCAAAAGATGTCATAGTTGTTGACGTGCACTTAATTTAATATACCTATTATAACGCATTTTTAAATAGCTTGAGTAAACGACAGTTCTCGAGTTATAAATCTCCGCTTCTTTCGTGTTGGCATCAAAAATATGACTGATTTTATGAATAAACGTATAATTAAGTCCTATTTTGCTGGTTACCCTGAACCGAAGCCAGGATCCGCCGTTTTCGCTTGAAAAGCTCTTTTCCACGTTGCCATGCCTGTCAAGGTACATGTGAAGAGTGCTGTGTATTGTCCTATATATAGTAACTGTAACATATGTAATGCAATTGTGTATACATAAATAATTAAATAAACATGAAAAGCATCCTTCCACCGCCCGTAGGTACATATCGATATATTTTAATAAAAGATAGCTCGTTCATTTCCTATCTTTCATTATTACATTTGATTTTACACATGAGAACTAAGTACCATTTTAGGACAAAACTATTTTAAATTATCGCTTAATGAGGCTTGCGTATTTGCTTAGATAGTACGGCAACTAGGTTTATAAAATGTTACAACCTACCTTAACAGAATCTATTTCGCACTGCAACATTTTCCAAAACTTTAAATAAACACTTGCCAATAATAAAACAGTAGAGCGACTGGAGGAAAAAAGAAAGTGTGATAAAAACACGTCAGATGAGATATGTAGAGATACAGTATCTTTAGGAAGGAAAACAACAGAATTGTCTTAATACCATAAGATAAGAAGTTCAAGGGATATCTGATATGGTGCTCAAATGTATGAACACCGGTACCCTACGTTCTATTTTGGAAGTAACGCCGTAACGTAGTCACCAGAATTGAAAATGAAATGAAAATAAAAAATATTTTATTGAAAAACCAGCTTCTGCCCGCGATTTCTTCCGTATGGAATTCAGTTATAATTATTCCATCGGAAACTATTAAATTTTCCGAGACAACAAGTACTTACCCTAAGTCCTATCCCAGGACTTAAGAGGACTGAACCAACGGCAAAAATTACCCTTTTCATACCTACAAAAAGCGATAACGATTTTCAACACTTAAATTTTAACCTATTTTGACGAATTTTTGATAGGTTGTCAGTCAGAACAAAATCTAGGTCTATACGTTTTTTGAATATAGATTAAAGATCAAGAAAGTCAAATAATGCCGAAATTTGTTTTGTAGTATAATACTGAAACTACAATAAAACTGAATTTATCAATTGATTATAGTGAAAAAATCAAAACGTATAGACCTAGATTTTGTTCTGACTGACAACCTAACAAAAATTGGTGAACATCGGTTAATATTTAAGGGGTGGAAATCGTTATCGCCTTTTGTATGAAAAGCCGTAGGTTCACACTCCTCTTAAGGTGGAAAGGTAGCCAAGTTTCTTGAAAATCCGTTCAGCGGGTACCAGTGGCGAAGCGTCAAATATTTCCTAAGGGAAGCCGGAAGAATTAGAACCGTACGTGCGAGTCTGACATTGAGTTAGAGTAACATGGACATCACTGACAGCTAGCCGTAGCTTTCTAGCTTGGTAAAGCCGTCTGGAATCGGCTTGTAGGCAGGCTGCGCCACTGGCGGGTACGACGCTGAGTGGAAGCAAGCACAAACACGCACGCATACACACATTATTTGTATCATTTATTGAAAAATACTTTACTACCGAAGCATACATAAAAATTACAATACAGTCCACGCGCCAGCTTCGAGGAATCGGGGGCTTTAGAAACGGGTGTGTTGCGCCACTTGCGCCGCGCCCGACCGGCCTTCCATACCCTGCACTCTACATACGAGCGTCGTCCTAAAGGCATGCTCATACTTATCGCTGCTGTTGCCGTATTAGTAATTTACTGCACCAAATCTTTACTTGAACGTGCGTTAAGATTCCTTGGAGCTCGCGCGCGGACAGTAAATCCCTGGGTCCTTCATCATTCATCATCATTTCAGCCGTAGGACATCCACTGCTGGACATAGGCCTCCCCCATCGATTTCCAAAAGGGCCGGTTGGAAGCGGCCTGCATCCAGCGTTTTCCTGCCCTCTCTTTTAGTTCGTCTGTCCATCTTGTGGGTGGACGTCCCACGCTGCGCTTACCGGTCCGTGGTCTCCATTCGAGAACTTTTCGGCTCCATCGGCCATCCGTTCTGCGTGCTATGTGCCCTGCCCACTGCCACTTCAACTTGCTAACCCGGTGGGCTATGTCGGTAACTTTCGTTTGTCTACGGATCTCCTCATTTCTGATTCGATCTCGCAGAGAAACCCCGAGCATAGCCCTCTCCATAGCTCGTTGTAATGTCCTGGGTCCTTAGCTAGGACGATTTGCTGAGCAAGAGCCCCAATATACAGATATAGTGAATAATATGTTTCCATGCTTACTCGGATCTCGATCGGAAGACGACGGGACCCGAAGTGTCAATTAATTATTGTATTAAATGAGTGACATGTTTATATTCATTCATATGAAACTTTATTATTTTTTGTCAAATGTCATAATGAAAAATGACAGTATGGTATGATGGATACTGGCCCCCAATTCTCGATGCATTCGAGATAAAGTCAATTGCGAGATGAAACGTCAGATTCATACAGTTGTGTCAAATGACTGTATGCACTGACGTTTAATCTCGATTGTGAGATTATCTCAAATGCACCGAGAATTGGGGGCCTGCTGAAGCTAATTGAGAGAGCACGATAAATACGAACTTTTCCGATAAAACACGATGGAAACTAATTTTATCTACACCCATATCATAAAACCTCCATTGGTTAATCAAAAACCGTAGGAAATGACCACCATTTTGACAACCAATTAGGAAAAACCAGTGCTGCGATAAAGAAATAACATGACTTCTTTATCGTTTTTAGTAAAGAAATGAGATTAAATTTGGAACAGCTGTCAAAACTCAAGTGGGTCTCTATTCTAGTATCCATAGATAATAAAACAGTTATTGATACGAAACGTCAATTCAGTATGTCTTTTTAATATAAACTGCACAATATTTGATCTCGAGTGACGTGAGAATAGAGACTTCATCCGTTTGTCTATGATTTAAAAAAAAAAAACGAATCGCAGCCAGTTGACGTTTTGCTGAACGAAAGTAGAATTTTGTTGAATTGAATAGAAAAAGTTGTTTGTAATTTACATTTTAGTTGAAAATATGAATAGTAAGTAGTCTTCTCGGAGTGTGTGTGATGTGAAAATGCGCCGGATATCGGAAATATGCAGCCACGGTTGCAACAAATAACTTGTTGCCAGAAAATATTGTTTCTGAACCCATCATGGAGGATTTATAATATGTGTGTAGATAAAGTTATGTATGCAACTCTGCATAATTTGGCCTTAAAACACACGTGCGATCTTATTATGAAACTCGCCTATGGGCTCGTTTCATGAAAACCGCACTAGTGTTTTAAGGCCTATCATTATGCAACCGTTGCATAAACTACTAATGCACTACATCTGTACCTATATTTAAATCCATCAGTGGTGTCCCCGAACGATTTCGACATTGGGGTCTTCAAGAGAAGAGTTTATGTTTTCCTAAAAGGCCGACCTTTTAACGGCTCAGTGAGTCCTTTGGGGTTGCTGATGCTCATGGGTGGCGGTGATCACTAACCATCAGATGAGTCGCATGATCGTTTGCTTTCGCTTATATTGAAATCAGATACGTGATAGAAGTAGTGGCATACCGAAGGGCTAGACGGTGCCATGCACCGGGACCCCGAGCTCAGGAGGCCCCCGGACCCTGACCAGCAAACCTCGTATTAAACTAGCTAAAAATCCTCCCACCTTAAACACTTTAGTTAGAACCCGTTTTTTTGCATCTTTGGTTACTTAGCATCTGCACTATCTGTTTTTTTACTTGCTTTGATTTATATGCTGACTACACAATCAGGCCTAGCAGAACTTGTAGAACTGCCAATTGTATAGCAATGTCGCCCGGCCGGTGGCTGACCGACTGCCGCGATGCAAATGCACGCCGCATCGCAATTATCACCTGTGCCTGCGCCTAACGGGGTTCTGACATGATGCGTTTAGTGCAGGTATGCAATTTTGAAGTCTACAATGGTATAAGTCAAAGGAGGGTATGGTTATAATGTAAGTACGTTTATTATAAAATACGTATTAAACGACAATAATGCAGGCTTCGTCAACCCAAACTGCACACTAGCTGTATATAAGAGTTCATCTAGCCATTATACCTCTAGTTTGAGTGTTATAAGGGCTTTATAAGCTCTTATGCAGCTTGTATGCTGCTTGGGAAATAGATACAAAAATGCTTAGTACGTTTATTATAGTAATTTCGAGGACATTATCCACACTTATTTTAGTTCTGACAGTATTTAGATTTATTTAGTTATCATATAAGATTACCTACATTATTCATCATCCTATTAACATCCCATTGCTGGACAGCGGCCCTAGCAAGCCAGACACAGGGATAAGTTAAACCCGTTAATCTCTCTGACTATCTCTTTCGTCGGCACTAGTATGAGAGAGACGCACTTAGAGATAAGACAGTTTAACTTATCCTTGTGTCAACCTGGCTAGGGCCGCAGCGGCCCTAACATGAATGACACAAAGATAAGATAGACCGTCTTATTTCTAAGTGCGTCTCTCTCACACTAGTGCCGACGAAAGAGATAGTCATAGAGATAAATGGGTTTAAGGGCCGCTGGGGTCGTATTATGAGCTTCAATAAATCCATCCAAGTTCTAGACAATTTAGTAGTCCCAGAAACCGTCCGGCTTATATTCGTATTATGACATATATACATCTATTAGCTGAATGGTTGGCTTTCTCGTAATGAAACTGTCCTGGGGATTGGGAACTACACATAACATTATATCGTCAAATTAATTCGTTGGTGCAGGTTTCTTCACGATTATTTTCCTTCAAATACATAATGAAAAACTCGGTTTAATCCTGCCGCACATCGAGCTGGATTTCTCAGCTATAGGTACGTAAATCATGCCGGATGCAAATGATTCCATTAACACTGCACCTTAGTTAATATACCTGTGGCTGTCGACCCAAATAGCAATTAAACTGCGCAGGCGCACCGCGAGCACTTTCCATCGGGTGGATTACTTCCACAACACCGATCCTGTTACAGAGTTTATTACTAAGGGATAGGCTGATTAAGGAAAGATTATTTGTTTGTTTAGTATTCAGAACATAACTACTAAATCAATTTAGGTACGAGTTCAGTGACTTAGAGCTCGATGCAGAAAAAAATATTTAGACCGCGACTTCGTCTTCGCGAATTTCTTAAAAAAAGGATTAATGCAGTCATATCACGCCTAATCCTCCGGGCGAAACAAGAAAATACACTTGCATTTATAATATTTTCTTTCTCTAAAAAAATACATTTCCCGAGGAAAGATCGAAAAACAAAATCTACGCAAAGTCTCGGTCGAAAACTAGGCGAAAATATACTATTTTGAAAGAACTCTATCGTCAGCCCATGGATCGAAGGCTCGCCATAGAGAGCGGCACTTCCGCGCCCCTCTTTGGGCATGTGGCGCGCGCGCCGGAAGAGCGGAGCGTGCGCGCGCGCACACTGAAAAAACACTACACGTTGATTTAACAAAATAGTCTCGGTTGACTATTATTTCGGTTGAATTTACGACAAATTGGTTAATTTAACAAAATTGTTTTGTTCCGGTTTTGTTAAATTAACAAATTTGTAGTAAATTCAACCGAAAAAAAATCAACCGAGAAAATTTTGTTAAATCAACGTGTAGTGTTTTTTCAGTGCAGCCAAGAAGTAAAGGTGACTTTGTTTTATTTAATTTAATTGCAATCAATCAGATCTTAAGGATCTTTATATCGCTGCTGATAAGAGTTATGAAGGCATACCTTTTCAAACTATGCAAAAACTTGTTCGCATTTTCTAGTCATCTTAATTCTAATGTACGGGTTCATACTTTAAGCATCCGTCCCATTCGCACTCGCATATTTGTTAAAAAAAACCGGCCAAGTGCGAGTCGGACTCGCGCACGAAGGGTTCCGTACCATTATCTATAATCAAGCAAAAAAAAAAACACGTTGGTGTATGGGAGCCCCCCTTAAATATTTATTTTATTTAAATTTTTATAGTGAATATACCTGTACCTAAATTTTTGTGAATATTTCAAACGTCTACCTGTTGCCGTTATCAATATCGAGCAAAAACGAGCAAAATAATCACGTTTGTTGTATGGGAGCCCGCTTAAATATTTATTTCATTCTGTTTTTTAGTATTTGTTGTTATAGCAGCAATAAAAATACATACATCTCTGAACATTTCAACTGTCTAACTATCACAGTTCATGAGATACAGACTGGTGACAGATGGACGGACGGACAGACGGACAGCGGAGCCTTAGTAATAGGGTCCCGTTTTTACCCTTTGGGTACGGAACCCAAGCGACAGATCGATGCTCTATAAGTGCCATAAAAAGTAGAGTGCTACTAAGCGCACCTAGAGAATTTTTACTGAAAAAGTAAAAGTATCACTACGCTCAAAATCGGTCGAGAACATTTTTTCACTGGTGGGGCAGACCCAGGGGGACGCCTTTTGCCACTCAATCCTATAAGAATATTAGAAGTACAAAGAATATAGATTATCTTCCTTGTACTTCCTCAAGTCTTTTATCGCCACACCCATTTTTAGGGTTCCGTACCTCAAAAGGAAAAAACGAAACCCTTACAGGATCACTCGTGTGTCTGTCTGTCTGTCTGTCCGTCTGTCACAGCCAATTTGCTCCGAAACTACTGGACCGATTGAGTTGAAATTTGGTATACATTATGTAAGTCGGTGACCGCAACACGAACGCGTGACGTAATTATATGAATTTTAAACATGGAGGCCACTTATGGGGGGGTTAATTAGAAAAAAAAAATATGCTACCTATATCGTGTGACATATCAAATGAAAGGGCTTATTCTGAGGATTTTAAATATATTTTCTTATGAATTTTAAATAAAATAGTTTAGAAGGTATTTAGGAAAATAGGCCAAAATTGACCATTCCCCCCCTCCTTATTTCCGAAACTACTGGGGCTAAAATTTTGAAAAAATACTGGTTATAGTTATTTACCTATATAGATTACAGGAAAACCTATAAGAAGTCTATGGTATTTAAAGTAACGTAGTAAATTTCAGATAATCATGTACGGAGCGGTACCCTCTCCACGCGAGTTTAACTCTCACTTGTCCGGTTTTACATATTGTAATTAAGCGCAAGGCCGAGCCAGTTCGAACGACACTTAGTCTCCTAATCGCTGCCTCATTACCATGCCAGAGAGAGAAAGGAATATTAATCGATTTCCTTCTTCCTACTTTATTGTTATAGAGCCTGAAGTGTAGCGGATGAATTAATTTGACTACATACTCGTACTCGAATTTCGAATCGAACGGGATACTGTTTGAAATGAATTAATTAATTTTTCATCACACTTGCTCGGAAAGGGTGTTATTATACGCAAGCGTATAGAGCAACTATAGCCGATTTAACTCCTCTACGGGCCCCGCCGTCAGCGGGAGTTATAAACCATACAAAATCCATAACTCCCTAGGGAGTTATGGATTTTGTATGGTTTCGAACTCCCGCGGGCAATTAAGTGCGCCAGGTCGGTGGAGCTGCTCGGGAGCCGCAGCCGGCGGGGCGCGCGACCGCAAGCCGGCGGAGCTGCCCCGCGCTGATCGCAACGTACGCTCAGTTTATGAACACCCACCTGATGGTAATTCACGATGTAAAATGGAAATAAAATTAATATATATACTTCTTTTTGCCTAATTATTATTTCATTTCCTCGCAAATGTGATGAAAAACATTATGTGTATCACGGGCAGTAAGGGGATAACAAACTCGAGTCATAAAAGCCCTCGCCTATCGGCGTCGGGCTTCTAACAGACTCTCGTTAGTTATCCCCTTCTTACGGCCCTAGATGCACAATGTACTATAGTACTATGGATCCTGTCTGTATGATTAAAGGAAGGTTTGTAATATAAAATGAAAAATGTTTTATTACAGCTTAGAGACGAGAAACATACAGACACACACACAAACGTTAGCATTGAATTTTATAATATTAATAGGCAGTAGGACTGTTTATTACGAAGAGTATTTGTTTAGTGTTTGTAGAGTGTTTGTTGTTTTGTTTTCCCGAAGAATTGTTTGGATTATTACCTGCTGCCAAGTTCCACCATCGAACTATAGGTTGACCACTTAAATGAGTCGTCGCCCGCGCTGCACAGGGGCGCGGGGCATGACGACAGAGGGGCCTGAGAGAGGTGCGGGCGGCGTGAAATGAATGAAAACAAAAATGCACCTGCCGCCCGCACGTCTCTCAGGCCCCTTTGTCGTCATGCCCCGCGCCCCTGTGCCGCGCGGGCGACGACTCATTTAAGCGGTCAACCTATAGTCGCAACCGACTTACCTTCCATCCTCACCACCTTGATCGGTGGCAGTCAACTACGTACTGTACGTTTTTTGCGTTTTTTTTTTTGCCACATACGGTAAGAATTTGGAACGAGGTCGCTGCAGCAAAGTTCCCGGACCGGCGGGTGTCCATGGGCGGCGGTGATTCCTCACCACCAGGTAACCCGCCTGCTCGTATACCCCCCTCTTACTATAAAAAAGGTACTAACTTTCAGTACACCAAGGCATCTCATTTAATGGGAAGCTTTATTTCTTCATCGATTATCTAATAATTATTTGTCATGAAGTCCTACGTTTGTACAAAGTTTCAAGTTGATAAACAAATGGAATCAGATTTTAACCGACTTCAAAAAACCGAAGGAGGAGGTTCTCAATTCGACGCGTATATTTTTTTTTCTCCATATATGTTTTGCCTGCGGCCCTGACATGCATGCCACAAAGATAAATTAAACCCAGTTATCTCTATGACTATATCTTTCGTCGGCACTAGTGTGAGAGAGACGCACTTAGAGATAAGACGGTCTATCTTATCTTTGTGTCATGCATGTTAGGGCCGCTGAAGTTACCCTTAATATTTTATCAGAAAACCGCACTGGAATCAGTCAGTAGTTTTAAAATTTATCGCGCAAATACAATAGACATGAAATTAAAAACCATTAGGATGTGTTGTTTTGTTGGTTCTGAAACCACCCATAGCATTATTTCATCGTTATCTGCAGTGTACAGACTTTTGGCACTATACGATTATATTATGTGTACCTATAGATTATTTCTCTAGGTTTTAACTTTAAGGGTTATGATGAAGATAAATGGCCGTTTCTCACGTTAGATTTAGGTATTAAAAGTCATACATTCAGTGTTAAAAGAATACACGGAGATTAGCCTGCACTTTCCATTTCGTCGGAGAAAGCGCAGGTGTTCGCCCGCGGCGTTGCTCGCTGATTGTTGTTAGGCGTGGTTCTGATATTGTATAATGTACCTAACGGGAATTAATCACGTTTTCACCGACAGAATGAAAAAGTTCAGTTTATCATTATTTGGTACGGAACCCCAAAGAGAACCCTACATAGAGCGGCTGCTTTTCTTAGTTACCTTCTTTAATTTGTAGTCGAGGTCAAAAATATCTACGCGGGCAAAGTGGTAAAAAATATGTAAACACGACTTTGTCAAAAGCGTAAGAGCGCTCAGATATTTTTGGCCCTTTGGTCTCGTAAATTTATGACCTCGACTGTAAGTAACCAAATCCTTTCATTTATTTATTTGCAAATATATTTACACGGCATGACAGTGTGAACCAATTAACTGAGTAACTTAACTTATTAAAAACAAAAAAAATCTAGAAAGATAACAATTAAATAACAAAAAATATATAACATCAAGTAATACTAGAAGGCCTTTCATCCATCAACTCGCAAAATTTAGACATTCATGGCACACAGTCGCCCATCGTTTATACATAACTACTTAGTGGACCCGCCACAGCTTCACCCGCGGTATTTTCCATACAAACTTTATCACCCCTTTTCACCCCTTTAGGGATGAAATTTCAAAAAATCCCTCTTTAGTGCAACTCGAGGAATTTCAATTTCACCACCAATTTCAAACCTCTAGGACCACCCGTTTAGGCTGTGCGTTGTCTATAATTGAGTCACGGTACTGTTTTACATATATTGATACGTATGTAGGTCACTCTTCTCACTCAATTATGATTCTTAACTAGCTATTTCCCGCGACATCGAGTATAGCCGTATAGTGCCGGTTTAGAGTTGTAAAATTGTAACTTATAGCTTTGTGAAACGGGGCACTTGGATATACTTACCCGCGACATTGTCCGCGGAGAATTCAGTTATTGATTCCCTCAGGAACTGCATTTTCCTGGATGTCTTTCCCCAGCCCTCCAATATCGCGATGCAAAAAATAAAATCAATCCGTAGCTCCGTTTTGACGATGAAGAGGAACTAACAAACACACATTAATAATACTAGCTTCTGCCCGCAACTCCGGCCGCGCGGAATTCGGTTAGTTATTCCCTCGGGAATTTTTGAATTTACCAGGATAAAAAGTATGCCTATGCCCTATTCAAAGAACAAATGTCATGATAATTCGTACAGCCGTTATAGATGGACCACTTAAATTACGTCACACGATTGGGCACCTCTTTGCGGATTGATAGGTACTAACATACGGAGCCGGGTGGTAACAAACATACATTCTGACAGACACACAAAACTTCCGTATTTATATTATTCAGTAGGATATAAATTAGGATTAGGAGGATTAATAAGTAAGGATTGACTAGCTCTTTGCCTACAAATAAAAATTCTCGAATAACTAGACGATGGGGCCAATTCGAAAGTGTGTTCGCTAAATTTAAAAGTAGCTAAACTTAAAATAAGACGTCAAAATTGATCTTGACAGGTCATGCTATACAAAATTCAGTTATTTGTTTCTTATTTTAAGTTTATGAAATTTTAAATTAAGAGGAGTGTGAACCTACGGCTTTTCATACAAAAGGCGATTACGATTTCCACCCCTTAAAGGTTGATGAACCTTAACCGATGTTCAATTTTTGATAGGTTGTCAGTCAAAACAAAATCTAGGTCTATAAGTTTTGGTTTTTTCATTATCTATATATATAAAAATGAAATGCTGTTCGTTAGTCTCACTAAAACTCGAGAACGGCTGAACGGATTTATCTTATGTCTTGAAATGTTCGTGGAGGTCTAGGGAAGGTTTAAAAGTACATAGGTTACTTAAATTATTATTCTTCCCAGACGAAGTCGCGGGCACCAGCTAGTAATAAATAAATTTAGTTCTATTGTTGTTTCAGTATTCTCATAAAAAACTAATTTCGGCGATTATTTGACTTTATTGATCTTTAATCAACGTTCAAGAAACGTACAAAGATTTTGTTTGTCACTTGTCAGTCAGAAACCTACCAAAAATTGGTCAACATCGGTTAACATTTAAGGGGTGGAAATCGTTATCGCCTTTTGTATGAAAACGGTGATTTTCGCCGTTGGTTCACAGTCCTCTTAAGAAGACACCGTTTCGAATTGGACCCAATGGCGTAATTAAATTAGATAAAATTAAAAAAAATCTATAAAAACAATTAATTTCTTTTATTGTTCGCTTAATACATTGGGTGGTTACTGTTAACAATAAACTAACCGTAAACTACGGAAGAATAAAACCAGAGGACTGAGAATCGCCTTATGGCGATTGCAGTTGGGAAATAATCCTAAGCTACTAAAAGCCACTTAAACTAGATGGCGCCACAACCATATCCTGCGTGTTATTCAATCAAATACAATGAAATTCAATAATTTATTAAGCGCGTAATGGGCCATTCTCAATTTTTGCGATTTTTACTGGCAGCACCGATGACAGATCCCATACATCTATATGCCTTGCAGTGTTGCCAGTTTTTGCCTGTATAATTGTAACTTGTAGCTTCATGAAACGGGCCATATCCATATTTATATGACAAATTTGTTATGTCAATGAGATAAATTTACTCGTATGTTGTCAAGACCCAGATAGGGTTTCTTACGTGTCATGTGTCCGTTGGCTTATTGTTTAACAGAATTGCAGCCGTATTTTCAGAAACTCACCGACAGATGGCATTACAAAACCCGAGGTACGCTTGGACCAAGGCGATTGGCAGTCCCCTTGCTTTGTTAATCCATGCCATAAACAATACAAAAGTGTAATACAAGGAAACCTTGACTAGCATCTCAGGTTTGTAACCATTATATACATTTATAGACAAAAATATCGACACAGTAGATAATTTTATCTATCGCCAATGAATAGACTGTCTGCAAGATTTTCCTCATTTCATTGAAAGCACAGTAATTGAAACGAAAATGTAAGAAAAAGAAAAATTGGATTGTTTATTTTCTGAGATTAACTTTAAAAACGCTCCATACAAAAAGAACAGATTTCGACGTCACACGTTCGAGTGTACGAAGAGTATAGTTATTAAACGAAATTTTCATTTACGTTACGATACTAATAAAACACGCAATCAATTTAACCTTTTGGCCGCCAAACATGTCTGAGAATTAACACGAATTTCAACTTTAAGTCAAAGTGATGAAGGACTTTTTACCCTGTATCCACTGACGGCTGCAGCCGACTGTAGCGGTCAAAAGGTTAAAAGATGCAGAAAAGAAAATGCATTGCATCTAATAATGATACTCATTTTGAACCTTAATATAAGAAGAATCCGTCAATCTGATGTTTGTTTTTCGCTTTTGTTTAAGTTTTCTTTCATAATATATTATTTGAACCTCTTTTTCATGCATACACTTATAACGGCATTAAAGGCGGTCACACAAACCTGCGATGCGACGTCAAAACGCAAAAAAGTCCATCGTTCCCTGGCAACGCATTGCAGGTTTGTGTCACCACTTAAGTTTGATTACCTGTTAAACTGAAATGTTTTCGACCAAATATCAACAATGATTATAAACTAAATTTTCCAAACGTTTTTTGCTGTCTCATTACAGTTTAATCACGCTGTATATATATTTTTTTAACCTTTTGGCATGTCTGAGAAGTAACATGAATTTCAACTTTAAGTCAAGGTTAGGAAGGTATTTTATACCCTGTATAGCCGGTCAGTGACAGGCTGTCACGCATAGTCGACAACGGCGTCCAAAAAGTTAATTTGATTGACAATGGAAAATTTACTATTCAGGCTATTTCCAGCTTTAACAGTTATTTTTACCTGCGTCATTCCCACTGGGAACAATTGTGACATTTTTATTCTTTATTTCAACTTTATTGCACAATATATAGTACAAATGACAGACTTAATACCTGAAGACATTCTCTACCAGTCAAACATATTTGGGTGGATCAACAAGAAAATACCATTGTATTCCTTCGAGAAAACTAAACTAAATTTACTTACGTTCCCAGCAGCCCTAGCCAGGGTTGCCAACCTTACTATAATATATAGTATTGTACTATATTTTGGCTCTGTGTACTATATACTGTTGAAGAAATATATAGTACGCAAAAATACTATATTCCGGTCAGTCTTTACAAATGGGCTTTGAGTTGGCTAGTTCAAGAGGCATTTTCGCAGCTCGGCAGATAGCCACAAGATGCGCAATTAGAATGTTAGTAAGGCGAATTTCGTGTATTATATATTTAACTAGCTGGTGCCCGCGACTTCGTCTGCGAAGAATAATAATTTAAGTAACCTATGTACTTTTAAACCTTCCCTAGACCTCCACGAACATTTCAAGACTAAGATAAGATAAATCCGTTCAGCCGTTCTCGAGTTTTAGTGAGACTAACGAACAGCAATTCATTTTTATATATATAGATTAATCATACCTTACACTCTTTTTACAAGGTTTTTCTTTAAAGTTTAATATTTTCTTTCAGTGTACTATTTTATTTATACCTTTGACTGGAAAATACTATATTTACCCCTATAATAGTTGGCAACCCTAGCCCTAGCATGCCAGACACGGGCATGAGTTAAACCCGTTTATCTCTCAATCTCTTTCGTCGGCACTAGTTTGAGAGAGACCGGATTCAGAGATAAGACAGTTTAACTTATCCTTGTGTAAACCTTGAAGGGAAACTTTTGGGAATATAATAGCCCGAACTGCGATTACGAATTGCCAAAGATTGGCATGGTCGTGATTAAGAGGAGTGTGTGTGTGTGTGTGTGTGGCTTTTCATACAAAAGGCGATAACAATTTTCACCCCATAAAAGTTAACCGATTTTGACCATTTTTAGGGTTCCGTACCTCAAAAGTAAAAAAGGAACCCTTATAGGATCACTCGTGTGTCTGTCTGTCTGTCTGTCCGTCTATCACAGCCAATTTGCTCCGAAACTACTGGACCGATTGAGTTGAAATTTGGTATTCATATGTAAGTTGGTGACCGCAATACGGACGCGTGACGTAAATATATGAATATTAAACGTAGGGGCCACTTTTAGGGGGTTACTAGAAAATTAAAAAAAAAGTTATGCCATCTATATCGTGTGACATATCAAATGAAAGGGCTTATTGTGAGGATCTTAAATATATATTTTTTGAATTTTAAGTAAAATAGTTTAGAAGTTATTCAGGAATATAGGCGAAAAATGACCAAATCAAAAAAATACAAAAAATAGTTCTTTACCTATAGATTACAAGAAAACCTATAAGAAGTCTATGGTATTTAAGGTAACCTAGTAAATTTCAGATAATCATGTACGGAACGGAACCCTCTCCACGCGAGTTTAACTCGCACTTGTCAGGTTTTTTGATAGGTTGTCAGTCAGAACAAGATCTAGGTCTATACGTTTAGATTTTTTCACTATTATCTTTAAATTCAGTTTTATTGTGGTTTCAGTATTCTCATACAAAACTAATTTCGGCATTATTTGACTTTCTTTATCCTTAATCATAATTCATAAAACGTACAGACCTAGATTTTGTTCTGACTGACAACCTATCAAAAATTGGTCAAAATCGGTTAACTTTTATGGGGTGAAAATCGTTATCGCCTTTTATGTGAAAAGGGTGGTTTTTCCCTTTGGTTCACAGTTCTCTTAACTGCGGTTGTGGCGGTTGCCCCAGCCGCGGCGGTGGTCGTCTTTGTATTCGTCCATGTCGCGTTTACGAGCCAACTCCTCGGGGTCGTCCGCTTCTTCCAACTCATCCTGGAATTATACGAACTTGTAAACCTTCCACACTATATCAGTGGCGAAGCGTCAAATATTTCCTAAGGGAAGCCGGAAGAACTAGAACCGTACGTGCGAGCAGGCGCGGTCGCAGCCTGAAATTTTGGGGGGGGTCACTAATAATAAAATATGTCGAGTAAATTAAACTTTATTTTTAGACTTGATTTTTCTATTTGACGTGCTCGATTTTGGGGGGGGGTCATGTCCCCTGTGACCCCCCCCCCCTGAATTTTGAATTAAAAATATTAAATTCATTTTTGTGATTATAACAGATTGATTTGATTAAAACATAAAAATATAAATGAGTCAACATAAAAATTATTAATTCTAAAATACATTTATTTTGTTCATACACGATCACCATATTCCAAATAATTAATATGTAATATCATATATGTGTAATAATTAATGTGAAATGAGAATTGTCTAACTATCACGGTTCATGAGATACAGCATGGTGACAGACGGACGGACGGACAGACGGACAGCAGAGCCTTAGTAATAGGGTCCCTAAAAAGAAAAAGAAAACTGCCACGTTTTTAAAACGCGTTGAGTATGGATACGACGCGTCTTTATATATTATGTCGTTGACCCTACCCGCTAATCTGTTATACCAAATTATACTTTTATTGCATTGCTTTTATTGCTATATGACTATTTTTTGTAGTGGTAGAGTCAAACAGTAATCCTCACTAGATGATTACTGTTCGAATGGGCCGGCTCGACCGGGGTAGTACCACACTCTCACAGAATATCGGCGTAAAGTAATAGCTTGCTATTGCGTTTCGTACGGTGAGTGACGAGATCCGGAGGCCTATTCCCTCATCCCTATCCCATCCCCATTCCCCATCCTCCCTAGACTGGCAACGCATTGGCAGCACCTCTGGTGTTGCAGATGTCCATGGGCGGTGACCACTTTCCATCAGGTGGGACGTCTGCCGGTTTGTCAGTCACTTGACATAAAAAAAAAATAAAAAAAAAATAACTGGACTGGATTCCTCCAAAAGCGAGCTGCTGACATACCTTCCTGACCCGTTCCTCCCCATCGTCCTCACCCTCCGTGCTCTCGATCGTTTGGTGCGGAATGTTGGTGCCGGCAGCGGGCCACCTGCGAATACTCACTTACAATGAACTCTTAAAACTTGAGAAATAGTAGATTTTGTTAGATGGGAGCAAAATGATATATTGAAGCCGAGGCAAAATAGTGACTTTAGAGGACATCAAAGGATTACAGACTATATATGTTATTGAATAATTTTTAATTTTTATAGATTGTGTATGTACATTCTATCACATTTTTTATCTCTCTCTATTAGTCTGTTTGTAATGTCAAAATAACAGCTTTTTACCAAATACATATGAAAGAAGATACGGTACTTCTAACAAAAAACATTTATTGAAATTTTTGTCTGTTTGTCTGTCTGTTTGTTAAGGCTAATATCCGAAACGGCTGCACCAATTTTGACGGGACTTTTACTGGCAGATACCTGATGCTATAAGGAGTAACTAACTAACTTTTATTTTAGAAACACCACGCAAATAAGATTAAACCCATGAAATTGTGAATAAAATTCGATCGGGTGAAACTGTGGGGGGACACCTAAAATATTATACGGGACACCGTTGCCCGATTTTAACAAAAAATAGAACAGAATCACAAGCGTAGCGAGGGATTCTAACGTAGATTCCTGAGTGTAGTGAGGAACTTAATGCAATCAAAAAAAACTGTGTCATGAAGAAAGTAAGCTTCAGATGAGACTTTGTTCTCGCTACGCAGGGTAGAAATTAATAATTTTTGAACAGGTGTGTAAGAAAAGGCCTAACATGCATCTTTTCTCTAGGCTTCGTTCCCTCATTGCGTATCCCTTCGTCTTTAGCCGCAGCACCTCCTTTTGCGAGTATCTATAGAAGCGACCATTTTCCATCAGCTCAGACTCCCTGTCTATGAGAATTTAAAAAAAGTACTCACGTGCCGTCCCGGACGCGTTTGTCATAGAACTCTTCCACGGTCAGAGTGGGGAGAGAGGGGTACCCAGCGCCGTAGACTGCCTTCTGCAGCGCGTCGCGCGTGATGATGACGGGGCGCAGGGGCGTACGCGGGATTTTCGGCTTGGGCTCTGGAATACGGGAGATCAACCGGTAATACAGTTATACTGAATGCACATGCCGTGAACGGGATTTGTTGTCTACATTCAACATTATTTTGTAAGTAAATCACTAACACTATATAAAATGCAATTTCTATCACAAATCAGCTATGATTAAAATGAAGCCCAACAGGGGTCACATTATGAGCTGTTAATTCCAGTCAGCTTCCGCCACTCCAGTCGGCCTGTGTAGCGCGCTCAAAATACTAATTTTCTAGCTCATTTTACGGCTGTAATTGCCTGGAATTCAGACCTCATAATACGACCCCACATGTTAAATACGAATGAAACGGTATTAGCTCATTTTTAAACCAGACAGTTTCATAACAGCGTTCATAGCTAGCAGGAGACCCAACTTTAGACAGGAATTACACGCGGTAAAGGGAGCGTTCAAGTATTACGTAACGCAATATTTGGAGTTTTTTGACCCCCCCCCCCCCCCCCATGTAACGCGCCGTATCGTTTTTCTGTACCCCCCCTTCCCGCTAGTAAAATTTCAAGAGGTCATTCCAAAAATGAATGAGAGAACGCGGTCGTTCTGAAGGGTTAAAAAAATGTTAAGTAATGCGTAGTTCAAACTCCCGTCTCTGGAATGCATCGTAACGTTTTTGGGGGGGGCAAATTGGTTACGTAATACTTGAACGCTCCCAAAAACAAAACGAAAACAGGTAAATACCTTGTTTTTATGCCCGGCGTCGACAAGGTATTTATAATAAGTTTTCTTGAATAACTTATTAAATCAATAAACATAGAAATCAAACATAAAACTCGTTGCTAATTGCTTAGTTAAACACATTTTATAGGCCTGGAAAAACAGAAAAAAGCTCAAATAAGAAAACGACTGTCTTCTCAAGTTTTAAGCTGGGCCTCCTGCAGTGTTAGACCGGTCATTTGTTATAATAATTAATAATAATAACCGTCCGCCAAAATGACGGAGTACGACACCCTACCTACGGCCAAAATTCCTGCTTTGTGAAGGCAGCTAGTTGGTCGGTCGATAGCCCCATCACAAATGACGTAAAATTGACTTTGTGATATGGCTTAGACCCGGTTTTAAAATAGCGATTAATATCGTTGATGAAACGGGTTAAATTTCATTCATCAATTCGGTTAGTTAGGGGATAGTTTTAGCCATGCTGCAATTTTCACTAAAACTATATTATATTTGTCCGAAATGAATTAAGAGGAGTGTGAACCTACGGCTTTTCATACAAAAGGCGATAACGATTTCCACCCCTTAAATGTTAACCGATATTGACCAATTTTTGACACGTTGTTAGTGAGAACAAAATCTAGGTCAATACGTTTTAGATTTTTCATTATTATCAATAAATTCAGTTTTATTGTTGTTTCAGTATTCTCACACAAACCTAATTTCGGCGATTATTTGACTTTGCTGATCTTTAATCTATCAAAAAACTTACAGACCTAGATTTTACCGACGGAAAACCTATAAAAAATTGGTCAAAATCGGTTAAAATTTAAGCAGTTGAAATCGTTACCACCTTTTGTATGAAAAGGGTGATTTTACCCGTTGATTCACAGTCCTCTTAATGAAGCCTAACCTTACCTTTTCTTCATCATCGTCATCAAAGTCAAAGTTAAAATATATTTATTCAATTTAGGCTTTTAGAAGCTCTTATGAAGCTCAAAGAATGAATCTACAACCAGTTTGGAAAAAACCTTTACAGAGAAGAGCCGGCAAGAAACTCGGTGTGGTATAACGAAGACTTGGTGAGATGATGGATGACGGATTATTTAATTGTTATTTTTCTAATTTGTTTTGTTTTTGTTTTAAAGGTGCATTTTGAGCTTAGAAACTTGTTAACCAAATAAGTCGAGTATGGATGAATCGACTGTACTATGTAGTGTACCCTTACAGCGTCATAGTCATAGACCAGGGGTCACTAAATGGCGGACCGCGGTCCGCATCCGGACCGCCGACCCATTTTGTGCGGACCGCGAGAACACAGCAACTTGCATCACAGATTGCAAGGATTTAATGTCAATAGCTTGCACCAATTTTACTCCAAACTTCAAACAGATGCCGCAACACAAAATGTCATTTTTCTCATTGATGTTTTTTTTTATGTTAAGAAGGTGGCAAACGATCTGGTTACCTGATGGTAAGCAATCACGGCCGCCCATGGACAACCGCGACACCAGGGGAATCACGGATGCGTTGCCGACCCTTTGAGAAAGGAGTAGGCTGACAAACAGGCATACGGCCCACCTGATGGAAAGTGGTCATCGCCGCCGCGATGGAAGGATGGGGATGAGGGAATAGGCCTCCGTAAAAAAATACCTTTGTTATTTCCGTAATTACATTTGTTTAATAAATATTTTTTTCTATAAAATGTTGTGCAGACCGCGATGGTCATTTCATTTCTTAAAACCCCCGAGCGAAACTAATTGGTGTCACTGGCATTGGCTGTCATAGACTAATTTATCAGCTTAATCTAAATAAATAAATAGGGCAAACAGAATTATAGGAAATAAAGGGATTCTCATGTTAGATTACTCTCATCTATTTACAGGAGACCCAGCTTTGTTACAGTAAGACCCATTTAAGCTAATGTATTAAAAAGCGTACTTACCCCCACCATGTTTCTCCATATACTCAAGCAGCGGCTTCTCCTGCTCTATACTGGCCAACTCCTCGAGGGCTTGGTTGATATAGCTCTGCACGAGAGTGGTGAAGTACTCCCGCTTGGTCTCATCGTCCACTGTTGGGTGGGTCATGGCTTGGGACAGAGTGCCGAGCTTCTCTTTCAGTTCCTTCATTTCATTGTAGCGTTTTATCTTCGCTTCGCGGCTGTGGACCTTGGGTAAAGAAGTCGGGTAAGTCTTCGTGAAGTTAGTTGCTCATTAGACTTAAAAAACGTTTGATCGACTAACATTATAGAATTAGCAATCAGCAAAAGCTATTTTCAGGAAGAACTGGATGGATTTCACTCAGAACAAAGAACTTTGGAAATAGATGGAGGTTTTTACCCTCACAGGGTGTATCAGAATGTTAAAATACATAACTATCACATAGAACAAAAGTGTCGCAGTATGTCTAGCACGACCTCTCTGTGAATCATTTGTCACTCAGTGCATCCCTTACAAATTTGAATAGTTTTACAGAGACACACTGAGTGACACTCCTCTGCTGCACTGGGAGTGAAGAAATAGCATAGAATACGTGCAGATGCTTATCATCCTGGCATGTCGTAAAAGTCGACTAAGGGATGGGTCCTCTCCAACATGGTGGACTATCTGTATGGGCGATGGGCTGATCACCTGTCACCATACGGTTCATCACACCATCTTAGGACTAATTCATCGAACGTGGCCACAAGTAATATTGTGGCTCTGCCCACCCCATTAGGGATTTCGGGCGTGATGCTATGTATGTATATATGTACACTGAGTGACAAACGACTCGCAGGCATGGACACCACCCAGGTTCGAAGATGCATAAATGCATTTACTTTTACTCTTGGTACTTATGACTAAAGTAAAATAGAATGGTAAGATAAACACTAAAAAAAGGTCTAATTAAATAATTAATTATATTTATGTTTGATTACAATCCATAATAAGTATAATATATCATAGTTACCATATTGGCAATCTTGGCCTGTTCTGTAACTACCCTCTCAATGTTGGGGCCGTCTGAGTTCGACTGCGGTACTTCTATATCAGTCACTCCATAATCTTTGCATCTTTGGAGGAAGTCCCTGCAATTAAATAAATGTAGTACAATATTTTTCTACAGTATACACCCAAATTTTAAGGTAAGTATGGAAAAGGATCGGGAAAAAACCTCTGACTGAACTTTAACCACAGATCAAATTTAAATATCCTAAAGTCTAAATTTTACTAGCAAATAAAGCTGCCAAACTTGTGGGGAACGCGGGGTTTATTGAGCCCTGTGATTGGTGCGTTCCATGTTATACGCTCTGCTCACCTGCTTGTAGCCGCTCTGCTTATCCTTTTTTTTCCTCTAATGCTAGCAGCAGGGGTCGGAGTATATTGGATAAATAGTTGGTGAGTTTAACAAACATGAAAAGCATAATAAGCTTAAAAAAGGATTCAAATTATTACCTAAAATATATCTCAGCAACTTGTATAATCTGCTTTCTCGGCTGTCCACAAAGCTTAAGACTGAGTGTCCCAAGAAGGGCTGGCAGCAGCAAATACTGTAGCGTCTCGGTTGGCAACTCCTCCAAGCTCTCGTTACTACTGAACATGCCAGACATGGAGACGAGGTTTGTTACCTTCTCAAACTTGGCAATAGCTGCTTTTACGGCTATCTGAATAGAATACATAAGGGAAATATAAATTTATTTTCAATATCAAAAGATAAGTGTAAAACAGAGCTAACTAAGAACTGGTCTTGATAAATAAATTATATTACAAATAATACTAAAAGGAATCAGAAAACCCACAAGGGTAACCAGTTGCAGATCCAGGATTTCATTTAGAGGGCTTGGATTTGGTGTTTAATGGGCGAAAGTGATAACTGTTTGGCAACAAGGGACTGAAAGAAAGACGAAAGCAGGTGAAGAGCTAGACACAGGCAATTTTATGCTCTCATCTTAACATGGCACTGGCATTAAAAAGGTTAAGGGGAATAGTCAGTAATAAACATTCATGATTGCTACCATGTAATACCAGCTGCAAAGCAGGGTCAAATAACCACCTAGATGAGATAGAAACTCATTACACTATGCTGACTGCATAATCCAGCTAAGTAACCACATTAAACAGTCAGAATACATAAAAAAAGAGGGTTTAATGCCACTACTAAGCTTACCTGCACCGGGTCGCTGTTAGTAGCTTCATTTCCATTTTCTATCTTTTCAAAAAGCTTCATGGCTTGATCGTATACATTTTTTAACGGCACTTCTTCAGTCGATTGACCTGCCTCAACCCCTTTTTCAGACATTTTTCGTAATTAGAACTCTCTAGACTCATAGAAATAATACATTGAGCAAACTTATAGATTGTTTTTTTCGTTGTGATGTGACATTGACGTTAGATAAAGGGTTACCAACTCTTAAAGAGGTTTTATTTCTGAAAGCAAGTCGAAAAATCCCTAATCTACCCTAAATTCCCAATCACCGTTTTATTCACGTTTTATTATAGGATTTCTAGGCTACCTTTACCACAGACAGACTAGTACCTCATACCATACGTTGCTGTGCTGTCCTTTTATAAGGTTATAATAAATTTTGCACAAATTTTCAATTCGTTTTTTAATAGAACGAAACTACTCTACAACTAAAAGAATCCTAGTTTTTATCGCGCACATAAAGCGGGTGCGAAAGAGATAAATGCTTTATGTGCGCGATAAAAATTAGTGTGCTAAGGCCCTTTGAGATTGTTTTGCCCCCAAAAAAACCCCGATCAAATTCTTTTGCCAAGTAATTTAAGGGTAAAACCCCTAAGTTGGAAAAGCCTGTATTATGTATGAATGGAATGTAATAAAACCTGTCATTCTATATTATAACTTGTTTTCTAGTTTATAAAGAAAAATACACCGTATATAATTGAGCGCCAAATTAAGGAACAGTAAGTAATAAGTAAAGTAATAAATAAAGTAAAAAATAATAACTGCTTTATTACATAATGTCTTTTGTGTTTTACTATGAATAATTTTTTTTTCTGTCTTTCTTACCTATGGAATATTTAAAGATAGTAGGTTTCGGAGTTTTGGAAATTTTGTAATTTCCTTACGGTGCCGGCGATTGGCTGGCGCTTAATATTATTTTCCTATTATTATTTTATGCCATTAAAACAAGAAAAAATTTAAATGCTTGCCATATAAAGTCTACATTTGGGAAGATAGGACAATTAAAATAGGAAATAACGTCAAATCATGTGGATTAGATGTGGGCGGGGTACTACTTTGTTAATTATTTTATTGAATTAGCGCCTAATTCAATTTATAGAGCAAAGTCAATATTAAACGGAGCCACTTTATTATAGCAGGAAATATGTACGCTGGACTAAAGTATAATAAATAATGTAATAAAAATAAAAATAAACAAATATGCGCATTGAATTGAGAACGTCCTCCTTCGGTTTTTTTGAAGTCTGTTAAAAAGAAGTTTAATTCATGCAAAAATAGGCGGTTATTCACAATATGGTTGCGACCTCCCAGTAGCTAAGTATTTGTATACCAGCGGCCCTTGCAAGGTTGACACGGGAATAACTGAACTCCGTCTTCTCTCTGACTATTTCTTTCATCGGAACTAGCGTAAGAGAGACGCACTCTGAGATAAGACGGTTTTAACTTTGTGTCAACCTTGCTAGGCCGCTGTATCAGATTTAAGTTCAGTTTAGGCGGAAGAGGCTTGAATACGGAGGCTTTTTTGAGGCAACTCTTATACAAAGCATTTACAGCGCTTATTATAATGTGCATCCTTATAATCATAGGCAGGGTCTCATCGTGGACAGGTAGACTGACGGATCAACATGGCGAAACTAAAAAGGTTTCTGCTTTACGGAACCCCGAAATTTCGCTACCGAAGAAAAAGTAAGTTTGGTTCAGCGTTATATAAATTGAGCGCGAAAAATATGTATGCAGCAAAATTACATATCGACTAAACACATGTAACATCACTAGCTCAGTTACAAGTCGAGTTACTCGGCTCCCGCCTCAGTTCCAAGCGAGCAGTCGAGTCCTCGTGACGTGTAAGTGTTATTTACTTTATACATGCACCGGAAAACCAGTGACCTCGCGTGGAAATCATGCACTCAGTTATATAGCGACAATTTATAAAAGTTTTACATTCATAGATGTTAGTTATATGTAGTGTAGTTATGAGTGGTTGAATTGGCGTAATACGTGACTTATTTGGTCTACAAAACTTTGTAGGTCGCTGACGATGTTCTTTGTGAACGGTGGCTTTGGTGTTGTGTATCTGTTGATTTGTTATCGCTATCGCTAAGCATCTAGTTAGCTTAGTTGGACCGCTTTGCTCATTCGGAGATCAAAATTATACGAGTTTGGTCGACGGTCAGGGAATTTGAGGATATTTACAAAAACAACAACAAGTTATTGGTATCCCTGTTCTTTGAAAGGGCTAGACCGGATAGGTATAAAGTATGCAATTTGAAGCGATAAATGTCTTTATAATAATTACTTAACTACTTATAATTTTTTTATGAAAATTACATAAAGAATTGCAATTTTATGTATTTACTTTGACACGTTAGCATTCCACCTACCAAACAACATTCTACCCTCCAAAATGTTTCCTTATAATTCCAATAACTTTCGCACTTAAACAACATAACAATAAAAAAGTAATAAAATTAAATTAAAATAACAGTCACTCGTGTGTCTGTCTGTCTGTCTGTCCGTCAGTCACAGCCAATTTGCTGTGAAACTACTGGACCGATCGAGTTGAAATTTGGTACACATAATTATGTAAGTCGGTGACCGCAACACGTAAATAAATGTAATTTAAACATGTGGGCCACATTTTAGGGGTAATAAATTAAAATAAAATAAAAAATAAAGTTTGGCAAACTATATCGTGTGACATATCAAATGAAAGGGCTCGTTATGAGAATCTTAAACATATTATTTTTATAATTTGAAGATTAATAGGTACTTTGAAAGTTATTTAGGAAAATAGCCGAAAATTTACCATTCCCCCTTTATCTCCGAAACTCCTGGGCCTAAAATAAAAATAAAAAAACATTTTATAGTTCTTTACCTATAGATTACAGAAAAACTTATAAGAAGTCTACGGTATTTAAAGTAACATAGGACATTTCAGATAATCATGTACGGAACGGAACCCTCTCCACGCGAGTTTAACTCGCACTCGTCGGGATTTTTTTAATAATTGAACAAGTTCTTACCAGTAGGTAATTATGTCAAAGTGAATGTTAAATTCAACCCCTTAAGGTTTGATTTTATCCTTGCTTAGGCACTTGTTCAGTTCACCCTTTAGGTACTACCCTTTAGTGATTTGAGCGTTGAAAAATCAGTCAGTAATCCAATTTTCCATCACTAAATTACAATCGTGATATCATAGTAACAACGCATAATACACGCTTATTTTCCATACAAATCAAAGAACTCTTTCCTTCTATCTCGATATAGTTCTGCGGCCCTAACATGCAAGGCACAAAGATAAATTAGAACCGTTTATCTCTAAGTGCGCCTCTCTCACACTAGTGGCGACGAAAGAGATAGTCATAGAGATAAACGGTTCTAATTTATCTTTGTGGCATGCATGTTAGGGCCGCTTGTGGTCGACCCGGTGTAAACAAGTCATTAACCCTGTTGTCGGTTGCTGGCTCGTCGTCCACCTTCGCCTGGTAATTGGAGCAATCTCACCCCGCTGCTACAGCTTTCCTAAAGCAAAGCCACGGCCGCGGCCCTAGAATAAGTTAACTCGGAGAGATAAAACAAGGTTAAGTTATCCCCGTGTCAACATTTAGGCTACTTAAACGACACTATGCACTTTGCAGGGCTCTCAAAACTATTTCTATACCTACATTTCATTCGGAGAGTAAAATTAAAATTCCAATACCTGACAAAAAGCACTCAGAAACAATTGTTACATAGACTCAGAAGCTGTATGTACTTGTATTAAAATCATTGAACTGCCAGTTATCATTATCAACATTAAAAACATGCTGTTTCATTAACATCATTAAAATACCTTTCAATCATTATGCAAAAAGTTATTATTTGCAATTTACCGAGTAATTTACCTTCGTATAGCAATTTCAAGTGAACACGACAATCCTGATAAACAGTATCTTCCATTCTTACAAAGTAGTTTATTGGTATTTTACGACATGGGATCTTATTTGACGTGCAAGGTACAAATTGTCTCCCTTGTCACATAACAAAATCTACATTACATAATTATTATGTTCAATGTTCATCACCGGTCTAGCATGACTGACACGAGGATAACTTAACCCCCTCTTATCTCTCTGACTATCTCTTTCGTCGTCAATAGTGTGAGAGAGATGCACTTAGAGATAAGGCGGTATTAACTTATACTCATGTCAATCTTGCTAGGGCTGCAGGAAGTCATGTCCCAATATTTAACAGACCGTTAATCTGTTAATCATTAATTAAGTTAAAATTTGGAGTAACGAATTAACTTTTGAGCTTTGAACTTATAAAAAAAAAAATTATGGGCTCATTAACTTCCGTTAAAACAATTAAAGTCCGTTAATCGTTAATTAAGTACTTACCTACCTACTATTTGCCAAAAGGACACTGCGCGAGTTATTTCAGATAGCTTTTGGTTTGAATTTGACTCTAAATTAGGTATATTACAAACTCTAAATGTTATATACCTACCTACTTACCATTCTTTTATACAATTTTCATGTTCTGCCTAAAATTCCTTAACCCATACAAACCTTTTTTATAAGTAAAGCACAAACGCAACGACATATAAAATGCAATTTCTAAATCGTTAATCGTTAACTCATGGTTAACGATGAATGTTAACTTCCGTTAAATCTTCCAAAATGTAACGCTTTAACGTTTAATGAAGTTAACTTTTTTAGTAACGGATTAGCGATTAAAATATTTAACTATTTGATTAACGGTGCCCGCTTTAACGATGACATACTACTCACAACCCTCGAACAAATTATCGTTAATGTTAAATCTGCAATTGTCTTGATTTTGTTTCGCTCTGCGTCATGCGACAGTGAGTCAATCTGCGTTAGGAAATTTCTTGTAACTTCCTTAATGAGCGACTTCGTCGCAACCCTAAAGGCCAGATACACGTTAGAATGAGACACAGGCACCTTGATCTCACTCTAACATATCTCAATGACCTAAGTAAGCACGTATACAAGAAAAGGAACCAGAATACCGAAACTTTTTGCTAAAATCTCCATAAGTACGCTTACTAGCATAGCCATATCCAATGCTTGTCAAATAATGAAGGATTATTTATAATTGCCAGTTCAAAGTTATTTTGCTTTTCCAAATACGGGGAATCCTATATTAACTGCACTTTCGTGACAAACTAGATGTTAGCAGTGTTTTGACACTATATTGGGAGCGTCCCGGTGTTTGTATGAATTTGGAGCCATAAATGGCTCCGTTTTTGTTGCTTCAAGTTCTAGGTTTCTATTGGGTTATTATTCTAATGGTCGAATTCAGAAAGGCCACTCAAATTGATCTTTAATTAAACTGACGTTTCAGTTACGTTTCTGTACAGGTTGCCAACTAGTTGAGGGACATTTAACTATTAATATCTAATCAAATGCTTAAGTGCCGTTTCTGAATTAAGCCATAAGACACTGACATTGGCTGTCATTAATAAAGAGAAGTCGATTCACACAATACAAAGGGAAGGCAAGCGTGACCCAACCAATATGACGCTTCTAGAAAATTCTGGCGGGAAACGGCTCGCGCCGGGCAGGATGCCGGCCATTACTCGATTGTCCTGTCTACAATGTCCATTTTAATTTGAACCGTCGAGAACTGTGCCCTTTTTAGCGACTTAAAAAAAGATTTTTTTTTTTGTAGTAAATCATCTGTCAGTGTTTACTCAATCCTTAGAATAATAACGCAATTGAAACCAAGTCCGCGCGCACAATTTGAAGCAACAAAATGGAAGCCATTTATGGTTCCAAATTCATACAAACGCCGGGACGCTCCATAGTGTCAAATGTCAAAGCGCACCGGTTTATTGCTTCACTTTTGTCAGGGCGGTTGTATGTAAACTATCCTTCTATGGTTTGTAATTCTATGACTTAATCTTTATTTATGCAATACACTCGAAGGGTTCGGTTATTTTCAGCGGCCCTAACATGCATGGCACAAAGATAAATTAGAACCGTTTATCTCTATGACTATCTCTTTCGTCGGCACTAGTGTGAGAGAGACGCACTTAGAGAAAAACTGTTCTAATTTATCATTGCCATGCATGTTAGGGCCGTAGATGTGTCCAGGATTGCTGTAGATTTGTGTTGGTGTTTTGAACTACTTAGATTATTCGAACAATCAACTTCATTTAACACGTAGATCATAAATCACGTTAACTATCATCCAATGCTTACTCTACATTTAACGACTTGCGATCTAACTGAAAACAACTGCACATAATATCAGTGTCATATGGTGCACATTTGCTGTTCTAATTATCGACACGTATCTAACTGTAACTGACATCACGGCTTTGCCGTGGATCTTGATATTATCGTCATTACTTTGAACGAACCTCGGTTCTCGAAATCAACCAGTAACAAACTGAATCTTAGTACAACCGTGTAAAGTTAATTTTTCTTTTAACCTATTTTGAGATACGCGGTTTTTTCCAAGTGGTCATGACATTTACTTTGTACTTCTTTACATTTCAGTGAATCGGTGCTGCTAACATCGGATTACACTCTTATTTCCCTCGCGTTGCACGCCTTGACTTCGCAAAGCTAAAACGCTCATATTGAGATCGACGTTGCTTGTTACACTCTTTGCAAATGGTCTCCAATTAAACACTTTGTGACTTCACTTCCAGCCATATCCAGTCGTGATAAATAATACCGCATACACGTTGCATTATTTATGATTAGGTCACCAGCGCTGGGATAAGTTACGACCATCTTATCTCTAAGTGCGTCTCTATCACACTAGTGCCGACGAAAGAGATAGTCAGAGAGTTAAGACGAGGTTAAGCTACCCCCGTGTCAGCCTTCATTCGGCCGCTGAGAGCAGACGCGCTATCTACACCTTCTTCCCAATAAAACCTTGCTCTCTACTTAAAATATTTCTACTTTAAATACAGCTAAGAATAATAACACAATAGAAACCAAGTCCGTGCGCACAATTTGAAGCAACAAAATCGGAGCCATTTACGGCCCCAAATTCATACAAACGCTGGGGTGCTCCTATAGTGCCAAATGCCAAAGCGCACCGGTTTATTGCTTCACTTTTACCAGGGCGGTTGTATGTAAACTATCCTTCTATGGTTTGTAATTCTATGAGATACAGCTGAAATTCAAAATTAATAAATGAATCTATATTTTCGGTGAAGTCAATAGAATAACAGTTTAACGCTTTAATCAAAGCAGCCTTCTCAATTACAGTTGCTATGGGAGATAAAGCTTGAAAAACCGTCTGAAGATGGCCCGGCTAACGATTCTTTTCTGCCTCATCACGATCGGATTAACCACCGCTTTCAATGGCGAAAGCTTCGAGCTTGAATGCCCTGATGAATGCGACTGCCACTACTTCAGGATAAACTGGGTGACTGACTGCTCTGAGAGCAACCTTACTGAAGTTCCGTACGATGAACTAAGCATGAGCGTGTATATCTTGGACCTGAACGGAAACAATATAACGACGTTGAAACCGTTTCCTAATGATATCAAGATGAGGCGCCTGCAGATCGCTAATAACAGGCTCACCAAGATAACGAAGGAGGCTTTTATGGGTTTAGAGTACCTTATCGACGTGGATTTGTCGGGGAATAATATTAGCTTCATCGATCCTGAGGCGTTCTTGTAAGTAAACAATTATTATCTTTGTGACTAATGAAAAACTAGAAGCTCATGTTAAATTCAACTTTTTAGGTGTATTAACATCTGCGGCCCTAACATGCATAGCACAAAGATAAATTAGAACTGTTTATCTCTATGACTATCTCTCGTCGGCACTAGTGTGAGAGAGACGCACTTAGAGATAAACGGTTCTAATTTATCTTTGTGCCATGCATGTTAGGGCCGCTGTACTATATTTGAGCGAGATCTTCTGATACAGATAATACCTACTAGATCTCAACCTTTACAGTATCATGCACCTTATTGTTGAAATAAAGAAACTTATTATTATTATTATTAATGAGATTTTAATATTTATTGGCACACGTTAAAATAAGTTTATATAGTAAAATTGTCTATTCTAAACTTTGAAAAAAAAAAAAAAATCAAGGTAGATAATCGCCCAGCGGCTCTATGGTTGGTTTTGAAAATAAAATCTCTGCATCACAAGGAAAACGCCTGGATAGATTTTTTGTCCATTCTTCTGAAGAGTAAAGAGCTTAGGGGCTCTATCAAGGTTGACACGAGAATAAGTTAACACCGTCTCTAAGTGCTTCTCTCTCACACTAGTGCCGAGGAAAGAGATAGACGGAAAGTAATCCCCGTGTCTTTTTTCCTGAATCCAAAATCACTCTAAAATATTGTGTCTCAATACTCTCAATTATTCGTGGATAAAAGATGTCCCGGAGTTTTCCTCAATATTCACCCCGTTAAAGAGAACCCTTTAAAGTGTAATATGTATATAGTAGCTATATGGCAGCCGCTGAATAACCTTAAAGGGTAAAACCAGCGTTAAGACCTCATTTAAGTTACGCAAACATTTTTTTAATAACGGTGGACTAGGTCAAGTCTCTTCACGCTGCATTTTAAATGTCAGCTTTATTTTTTAGCGAGCGTAGTGACGAAGTATTTTCCGGAAATAAACAGGTGTATGTGTAGTTCATTTCATTAGGTTTATTGCTCTACTTAGTTATTTTTATTTGTTTTATATTGAATCAAATTCAACCATTCGGCTATGTTAGGTTACTGTGTTGCACCGTAATCTTCGTGGTGGGATTAGAATTTCACGATACAATATATTTAGATTATAATCCATTTCCCATCCATCCACTCACTCAAAGACTAATAAAAAACTATAGAAACTACAAATTTGAGTCAGGTAGATTCCTTTTTAGAGTGAAAATAAATTTACGAAGAAGGGTAAAATGGAGGTTCAAATTTTTTGGGAAAATCACCGCAGGCAAAGCTGTGACCGGGACGCCAGTAACAAATACTCGTGCACATTGACTTAATTTCGTTGGGTTGGGTGCGTTTCCGAAAAACCCATGTCATATATCCATATTATAGCATATTTATCCTCGCTTGTTGACACAAAGTTACATCGTTGGGAAACAATAGACGCATCGAATTGGATGGACTTGTCGCCATCCATTGCGTCTATTGTTTCTCTATTTCATAATGAACACAACACAACACTACCGTAGTCGAGCCTCCGTGACTCATTGTTTATCTTACCTAGAGTTGTTTTTCCCACGGCGAACAATGTTAGCTTCACTGTCCACTCTGACATCCCTGAACTCACAAAGCTGATTACAAAATTGTACCAATTGCTTTTGAACTTGTTGTGGCACGGCCCCGGCAAATTGTCGTTCGTGATGCCAACTATATTAGATAATGGCAGATGCAAATTGAATATGTCTACTAGAGACCCATTTCCATGTTTATAATCGTAAATTGGATAACTTGTCGCGGAGATGTGTCGTCGGCACCTTTGGAGAAAATGCACTTGGTAAAAACCAGGCCTGTCATAAGCATATTATTATTGAACATTGAAAAGGCAAAAGCGGAAAACGAATGAAATGCGCATATAGTAGGTATGCGAGTATTAGGTAAATATAGAAAAAATTCTAGTTTGTTCTCGTCGATGTGATTACTTTAAAACATTGCGATATGATATCGACGATCTGATGCTTCCCTTGCCCATGTTGATTACCTACTAACTACATTATTTTTTACACTCCAGGGATTCCCGTGGGCTACTAAACGTAGAACTCCAGGACAACCCTTTTGCCGCAGTCGAAGGCCCGTTTCTCATCTCCGGAACCCTGCAATTCCTCGACATCAGCTCCTGCAAGCTCACCCATATCAACCCCCAGTTCTTCGACAACATCACCTCTTTGACCACCGTGGACTTGTCCAACAACCCGCTGAATACCTTGGAGTCAGGAGTCTTTGATGTCCTTACTAGTTTGGACACCCTAAAACTCAATAACTGCAAGCTAACAGTCATATCCGAAAACGTGTTCTCAACCTTATTCAATCTGAATAACTTAGAACTGGCGGGCAACCAGCTAACTAACACAGACTGGCCACAACTACTAGGGTCCTTGACCAGACTGGAATACCTGAATCTACGGAAGTCAGGCTTGACTTCGCTGTCCGAAGACACGTTCTCTAATTGCACTAATTTGGTCACACTGATTTTGGCAGAGAATAAATTACTGGACTTGGACGTTGCGGCGATATTGGGCAGCAGCGTGGAACACTTAGAATTGCTGGATTTGGCCAACTGTAACATACAAGGACCTATATCTGGAGACGCTTTTGCCAATGCGACAAGACTGAAGAGTCTTTATCTATCAGGTAATCCCTTATTCGCACCAGACTTAGAAGAGGCGTTAGCTCCTCTTCCAAAATTAGAGAGGTTGTTCATGAGCAACTGCGGGCTCCGTCGCCTCCCGTATAACTTTAACGTTTTCGATAATCTAGTCGAGCTGGATATATCACACAATCCACTCGTCAACGTATTCGCGAAATTGCTTGCTCCCCTTGAAAAGCTGGAATATCTGAACATGGGTTACAGTAACCTGTCCTTTATTGCTCCGGACTCATTTTCGAATTTAACTTCAATGAAGCGGCTAGTATTATCGGGCAATGACCTCTTGTCCCTTGAAGCGGGACTGTTCGGTAACCTCACACAGCTAACCACAATTGAATTAGAATTCTGCGGATTGAAAAGGCCGTTAAATGCAAACGCTTTCTTTAAGAACCTGACGTACATGGATTTGAGGGAAATAAGACTGGGAGGTAATCCGCTGGTCATTCCAGATTCTGGACCACTTTTCCCCAGGCAGCTTTCTCAAGTTACCATCCTCGATTTAAGCAATTGTAACATCACATCACTAAATATTGACTCTTTTAAAAATACTAATAACATCACCGATTTAAACTTAGCCGACAACAGACTTAGCTCCAAAGAAGGGAGTCTGCTATTTTTGGAGAGACTTGAACAATTAGAGAAAATAAATTTGAGCCATAATAACCTGACCACAATAGACCCAGGCATATTTGTCAACAATCCGAAATTACACTCGTTGAATCTAATTGGAAATCCGTTTATATGCGACTGCAAGATCGCCGAAATGTGGGACTGGGCGAACATGATAAAGGGTGACTTGGATGTGCTTATCGGAGCAAAGAGCGCAGAAAAAGACATCGTAGTCAAGGGAAATAAGAAGAAGAAGAATTTGTATTGTCGGTATAATGAGACTCAGCTTCGTAATATGACATTGCATACTAACAAGACGGTACCGGGCAGGAGGCCTTTCATGAAGCCGCGAGAACTGACCTATGCCAACAGGACCTGGGCGAAGTATGTGCGTGAATCCGGCTGCGAGCCCGTTGTGAAGATCCTTAGGCCCGTTGCATTAATCGCCGAAATATTCGACACCAACGGCCATTTATCGAAAGGCGCGTTAATATTGGTCACGGTAGCTGTCTGTCTGGGTGTAGCGACTCTTCTCATGACCTTGAGATTGTTTAGAAGGCAAAATAACACGAAAGTGGACACAGAAACGAACAGGAAACAGAGATAGCAGAGAAATTAGACGCACCGTTGGGTACATCTCGTGCCAAGTCCATCCGCCTGAGGACGCACTGACTGTCGGTCGGTCTGATAGTTTTATCTTTATTTTTTATACTTTCGATTTTTATTCATTTCTATTAGTAAATTTACAGTCATATATGTATATATATACGTATATATATATATATATATATATATATATATATATATATATATATATATATATATAAACACACATATATATATATATTATATACATGTGTGTGTGTTTATATATTAGTAAATGGTCTCTCTAGTACGTCCAATATAAAGAAGCAAATTAACTAGTCAGACACATTTACAACAACATCGTACAACAGAAAGTGAAGATTTTGTTTAACTTTAATATTAGTAATCTATCTTATTTATTAAGTTGCCGGACAGTATTCGTAATCCAATTTAATAAATTAATAAATACCTATCCAAGTGTAACCGTTCGTTTCACTTTCTTGCTTTAAATTAAATATATTTCCAAAGTTTTTCAATTAATTGCCGCCTTGTATTGCTTTAAGTTTTAACTCTTTTTTAGGTGTTTCTTCACAGTAAAGGAACACCTCGCGCAATTGCTTCTGTTTCTTCAAACAATAATGTGATGCAACATTTTTTGCCAGTTTCCTCAGCATCAGTCTCTGGCCATCCGAGAGCATGCTAAATCGGATTCTGGAACTTTTTGTATTCTCTACGGTGACTTGGTAAAGCAGCACACTTTTTTGCGGCTTTTTTGTCTATCGAGTAAATTGAGCAATAAATTGTGTCACGTAATATATAGCAATCGATGGCGAAAGTCATTGCGCAATAGTAAAGCCCTGTTCAAAGAAAATAAAAAGCGAAAACTTCATTATTTTATTAACATAGATTATAAAAAAATAAACTTAACAATACAATAAATACTATCAGCTAGGTTTGTTTGACGTGCTTGTTTTTTTGATGTACCAGTTTTCTTTGTAGATCTTTTTTCTTGTGCCGGGTTTTTCGCTTTCAGGGCTAACGTTACTTGCCATGGTATCGAGCTCACTATCGAGCCTGGGAATCGCAATCGGCTCGAATCCGTATTGGAACTGTGGCTCGACAAAGTGCGTTGTTCCCTTATACCTTAAGCTAGGCCTTGACGCGTGCGCCGTACTGTCTCGTGAGTCCTTTAAATAGTCATACTCGTATACGGGGGCAGATTTGTACTGCGCGGATTGCTTCGCTTTCTGTCTAGGCGCTAAATCATAGAACGACGGTGCCACCGTATATTTGGCGATTTGCTTTTTATTATCATCGCTTCCACGGACAAATGAGTTCTCCGGCTTGTGTTTCAAAAACATCTTATAGTAATCGAGCTTACTTCTATACCGGTCAGTCATGCTCTCGGGTTTATTGACCGAGTAATCCAAGTAATAATCCTCTTTCATTTTATCTCTGTCATCTTTGTAGCCCAGACGTGCGAATTTAGGGAATTCGTCGCCTTCTTCTTGATATTGCTCGAAATGGGAATTGGTATCTTTATCTTCACCACTGTTCTGGGGTTCTCCATAATTTTCCGCATTGTAGATTTCTTCTTCACTCTCTGCGTCATCTCTGTTATATCCCGGGAACCCGTACGCGGCTTCCTTGTAGGACCTTTCGAAGTCTTCCTCACTATTCTCCTGTTGTCCAACCATCTGCGCCATGAGGTTCTCCTGATGCGAGTGAACCTCGTCGGGTGATTCTTCCTGAATTATGATCTTCTTAGATTTTTCATAGACGATAGGCTCTGATGATGCGTGGCCCTCAGACCGCGCGCGGGGCGTAGTTTGTTGAATGTAGTATTGTGGTAATGGTTGCTGCTTCTGCTGCTGCTGTGCTACATGTTGGTTTGGATTCACTCGTATCGCTGCACTGGCATAGGACGGGATGAATCTGAGATTCTCCACAAACTCGTGGAGAGGCTGGATGTGCTCCGAATGGGTGTAATATTGAGGTTTTTGACTCATCGTATAATGGACTTGGTTAGGGTTGTGAAATTCTTGCTGCTTGTGCTCAGCTTTGAGATGCTGGGGACGAGACTGGGGATGAGTTGATTGATGGAAATGAGTTGATGGATGGGAATGAGATGATGTGTGGGAATGAGTTGAAGGATGAGAATGAGTCGAAGGATGCGATTGAGATGATTGATGGGAATGAGTGGAAGGGTGAGAATGGGTTGAAGTGTGGGAATGAGTAGAGGGATGAGATTTAGTTGAAGGATGTGATTGAGATGAAACATGAGAATGAGTTGAAGGATGGGAATGAGATGATGGCTGTGAATACGATGGATGTAAATGATGGTTATTATATGAAGAAGGATTGGAGTGTGCGGTATGCTTTGATGGTGTCGAATGGTGAGAATAAGACGAAGTATGAGAATGAGCAGGTTTATCGTTCTGGATGGTATATTGAGAATGGTCGTACGAAGGGTTTTCGTCATGAGCCTCGGACGATTCATCAGACTCCGACTCAGAAGCCGCATTATTAGCCTCGTCATGGTTTACATTTTCCTGAGGTTGATAGTTGTATATTAAATGGTTAGGCGCAGGGTCTTTCTTAACATACTGCACTTTCTTCGTCTGGCCCGGGTCTTTCGAGCTATGAGAATAACTGTATGTCACTGGTTCCTTTTGAGACTCCTTCTTATAGTTGTAGCTGACAGGATCATTTTGAGTCTCCTTGTTATAACTCACAACTTGTTCATTATAGGTTTCTTTGTAATTCGGCGAATTTATTTCGTAAGAATATTCAGGATCGTTAGGTTTCCCTTTCACTTTGATACCCGGCTTCTCTGACTTATGTTCATGGTGAACGTGTACGTCAGAATCTTTTTTCGGTGTTTTCTTTTGTTTCTTCTTTTGTTCATCGCTCTTAGGTTTTTCTTTTATGATACCACTGTCATAAGACTTCGTTTTTGTCACGACAAATTCGCTGTTGTGTTTCTTGACTTCATCCACATTATTTAGGGGTAGTTTGTGATAAGTCACTGCATTTATTCTAGGTAGGTAATGTTGCACTTGGGGAACGACGGGGTTGGCAAACGTGAGTGGTTCCAAAAGACCAAGATCTAACAAAGGTAGAGGTGGTTTGGTCTCTAAATGTACCACAGTCTCCTTTCCGTTGTGTGACGTCTTCACAGTGTGTTTCACTGGAGCTTGGACTCTTGCTTCAGTGCTCGGGGCTACATGCGGCTGTCGTGGCATTTCATAATGTTCAGTATGATGCACCGCTTGCTTTTCTTCTAACCGCTGGAATTTGGGTTCACTTTGAACCTGATTATAGTTTTGATCGGAATAAACCACTTTGTTGTTGCTGTTGCTGGAACCCTGCTGAGAGTGCTGAGCTTGTGTAGGTGCTACGAATTGGAACTGTTGGTCTGAAGCGGGGGTCAGACTTTTTACACCACCAGCGTAATAAAAAGGCTGCGATACTCCGTAGCGAGTCAAAGGCGACGTGACGGCGTCCAGCGATGGGATCCGGTACTGAGCCCCGAAGAAAGATTGCGGAGGTCCTTGAGGGAAGTTATAGGCTGGGGCTGCAGTAAGCGGCTGGGACAGATGCGCTGGCAAGTGCTGCAGCTGCACAAACTGCTGCGGAAACGTCGTCTTGTAAGCAACCGACTGAGGCGTTTCAACGAAGTTATTGCCGTAGGAATCCTTCAAAAATCCATTTGAATTCTGAATGACGATGCTCTCTTGTTTCACTGGAACATAGTGTGCGGGTTGTCCAGGGACGGTGGCGGGAACTTGAAACGAGAAGGCGCCATAGGGGGCGTTACTAGCGTAGACCCCGTGAGGTGCATTGCGGTACAAGCGAGGGGCACTCTCGGCACTTTCATTGTCTTTTACTCCCAAATTTATCACAGATTTCGCGCACGCTTCACTTATCGCCAGCCAGCACAAGACGAATGCCTGAAAAAGAAAAATCATAAAGTACACCTTGGACCAGCACGTCACAGAAGAAGTAGTCTTCAGTTCCGGTGATAGTTAATGGAAAACGGAAACATTCACTGAAGCGTTGAAATTTAAACACATATCACGCAGGTAATTAGGGCAATCACTGAATCTGTAGCTTTTATAGAAAACGTTTACATAATGTTTTAATTTATTCAGTTACTTTCAATGTTTGTACGGAATCGCGGAACTATAAATGAACCGAAACTGAAAATCAAAACATATTTAAAAACAATTGATCATTTTCTTACTAGATGTAGGCCTTGGCTATTAACAGAGATCATCTGATTCGTTATTTATTAAAAATATCGAAAACACTCATTATTTTGTAAAATATACCTAACTTTTATTAATATTAATAATTTACTACATTTAAAATACCATAGAATTAAACAAGACATTGTTAAGCTTTTTTTAAATAATTTGTTTTGGATCGTTGCTTGATTATTAAAACGTCTTATTTCCAATAATTAATTGATAACAATCAACTTACCTTCACCCCCATCTCAGGCGTCACTTCAAGACACGGCACAACACTGCCGCGGCGCGCTCCCTCATCGCATTTATATTATTATCGCCCCCTGCGCACGCGCCGCCTTCCACCGAATTATATCACCAACAAATCCACAATTTATTTAATAAAATAAATAAATCGTTCTTCACCTAAATAAAAGTTGGATAACAAAATTGGGTGTTACGCAATTATAAAAAATCTATTACACTCGACTGCTTGTAAAAGAAAGAACACAGTTCGTTGACTCGATTAACTTTTAACCGAGGAAAAAATGGATGTTAATGTGTATCTAATTTGTAGGATATTAGATGAATGTGTAAGCATAATAAATCAACGATTGGGACTCGTCCGTGCATAACAAATTATTCTCGTTTTGCGTTTATATTAACCAACAGAGAAGTCGGGAAACCAACGGTCCAACCGAAGTTAAAATCGGTCTTACGACAGCCGTCATTTAGCAACAGCGGGTCGACTCAAGCCAGGTAGGATAGGTCAAGTATTTCTTGGTTCCAGGCATCTGGTGGTCAGGGATGTATTAGACTTTATCCCCCGTAAGCTCGGCTCTAAACCTTAGACAGGGCGAAGGCGGCGGTCTGTGAATAAATCTTGAAAATTATTTGGAAATGGGGTGGAAGTTTGTTTGCAAAACCCTTGGCTGTATTTCTGTATATAAACAGGTGACCCGGGACACCAAGCCACACTTGTGCCTTTAAAACCCAGACGTTACGTTTAAATTTCAAGGATTCTTTTTACACAAGCATAACCTAATTCTAAAGTTCTAAATCTCATAACATGCATAGGGATAGCAGGCCTTACATTTTCGTTACTTATTTTGACTTCCCACGTATGGGACCACTTTCCCCCACTGCTTTCTTTTACGGTCAGCGCGCAGGTAATCTAGACTTCACGCCAGCTCTATGTGACACCGTAGACCTAACATAGTAGCGAAAGTGATCTGTAATTCCACTTACTGAGTTAGAACTTTGTCAAAATCTTCCAGATAAATTTCACTGTTATCGGGAACGCCTTCACTGCGGCCCTAACATGCAAGACACAAGGATAAGTTAAACAGTCTTATCTCTAAGTGCGTCTCTCTACCACTAGTGCCCACGAAAGAGATATTCATAGAGATAAACGGGTTTAATTTATCTTTGTGGCATTAATGTTAGGGCCAATATGGTAATTTCTCCTTAGTCATAAACCGAGCACGAGTACAACTCACCAGTTTCATCTTAATTGGAGGAATGTTATAGGATTGTATAGGAGTCTAACAAAGAGCTAAACACACAAATAAACAAATATTTTTCTATGTATACATATAACTAGTAGCTGTGTGAGCTGTAGACCTCGCGAGTAATAGTAGTTTATGCAACGGTTGCATAATGATAGGCCTTAAAACACTAGTGCGGTTTTCATGAAACGAGCCGCAGGCGAGTTTCATAATAAGATCGCACGTGTGTTTTAAGGCCAAATTATGCAGAGTTGCATACATAACTTTATCTACACACATATTATAAATCCTCCATGATGGGTTCAGAAACAATATTTTCTGGCAATAAGTTATTTGTTGCAATCGTGGCTGCATATTTCCGATATCCGGCGCATTTTCACATCACACACACTTCGAGAAGACTACTTACTATTCATATTTTCAACTAAAATGTAAATTACAAACAACTTTCTCTATTCAATTCAACAACAATTCTACTTTCGTTCAGCAAAACGTCAACGTGGCGGCAAATACGATCTTCCGTCAAGACCATTTTTTTTTTAAATCATAGACAAACGGATGAAGTCTCTATTCTCACGTCATTCGAGATCAAATATTGTGCAGTTTATATTAAAAAAACATACTGAATTGACGTTTGGTATCAATAACTTTTTAATATCTATGGATACTAGAATAGAGACCTACTTGAGTTTTGACAGCTGTTCCAAATTTAATCTCATTTCTTTACTAAAAACGATAAAGAAGTCATGTTATTTCTTTATCGCAGCACTGGTTTTTCCTAATTGGTTGTCAAAATGGTGGTCATTTCATACGGTTGTTGATTAACCAATGGAGGTTTTATGATATGGGTGTAGATAAATATATTTTCATCACACTTGCTCGGAAAGGGTGTTATTATACGCAAGCGTATAGAGCAACTATAGCCGATTTAACTCCTCTATGGGCCCCGCCGTCAGCGGGAGTTATAAACCATACAAAATCCATAACTCCCTAGGGAGTTATGGATTTTGTATGGTTTCGAACTCCCGCGGGCAGTTAAGTGCGCCAGGTCGGCGGAGCTGCTCGGGAGCCGCAGCCGGCGGGGCGCGCGACCGCAAGCCGGCGGAGCTGCCCCGCGCTGATCGCAACGTACGTTCAGTTTATGAACACCCATCTGATGGTAATTCAAGATGTAAAATGGAAATAAAATTAATATATATACTTTTTTTTGTCTAATTTTTATTTCATTTCTTCGCCAATGTGATGAAAAACATTGTGTGTATCACGGGCAGTAAAGGGATAACAAACTCGAGTCATAAAAGCCCTCGCCTATCGGCGTCGGGCTTCTAACAGACTCTCGATAGTTATCCCCTTCTTACGGCCCTAGATGCACAATGTTCTATTATAGGTATCCGCCATTACGAAAAACTGAATCGACAAAAAAAACATATAATTAATTATCGGACCTGCTCACAAAATTTCACGAGAATCAGTTGAGAAATGCGACCTTTAGGCCACCTACGCACAGGCAGGTGGCTTGCTTAGCGCCTAGCCTAGAGCCTTGGCTATAAACAAACGTTTTAGATTTCTCGGCACCGGCCGCACTGCGCGCTTAGCGCCTTCAATAGAGACACGGGGATAAGTTGAACCCGTTTATCTCCCTGAATATCTCTTAGAGATAAGAATATGGACAGTTGAACTTAAACTTGTGTCAACTAGCTAGGGCCGCTGACTCGCTAGGCTCTATGCACTAGGCAAGCCCCCTGCCTGTGCGGCCTTAGCCATAGCATGGGGTCCCAACTCGAACAAATTATCTTTTGTACAGTAAACATACCATAGATGGTGCAACGATTCACTTATTTGAATGAACTTGGCAAATACGGCATATTAAATAGAATTCTGGTAATTAGAAACTAAAACTAGCATATTTAAAGAAAATAAATATATGTTAAAGCTAATTCAACACGTATTTAAAAATATCAAATATTACATTTTGATTTTTTGTTTAGACGCGTCACACTAGATGGCGCTTATATATAAAAAGTACCTGGATGACCGATTTGTTGGTAAATCGTGTTTTTTTGGTAATTATATTTTGATACAACTTTTATGCGTTGATAAAGGGCTCCCAATTATATTGATAACTTGAAAAAAAAGAGGGAAAAAAATTATCGTCTGGATTCGAACCGGGGTCTTCTGGTTTCGGGACCGGTATCGATTTTCCACCTGAGCAGATATTTATTTTGTTTCATGGCACTGGGAGGATATTTATTTTGTTTAATGTATTTACACCAGTCTTAACCAAAGTATTATTACTTAGAACATTTTTTTTTGGTTTATTAATTAGTAGACCTACCAGTGAAAATTTATGAACCCTTTGATCGCCACAGTCGGCTGTGGCCGTCGGCAGTTTTCTGTTCCACTGACGCCACGATATGCCGTTTTCCATACATTTGCGTCGGCTACAGCCGTCATCGAGCGCTCGTGGTACGCTTTGTAGCCGTTAGCCGTGGCGTTCAAAAGGTTAAAAGCAATGTATTAGGTTTCCGTACCTACAAGGTACGGGACACTCGGGACACTCGGAGTCAGACTCGCACTTAACCGGTTTTTAACACACACACACGCACACGCACACGCACACGCACACGCACACACACACGTTAAATAATAATCCTTGGTTAAGACTGGTGTAAAATACCTTAAATAAAATAAATCTCCTCGGTTCGGAGCGCATCAGCCAGTACAGTAGACCATTACCATGAGCTTACGCAAACCGTTACAAAAACTATCGCTCGGTCCCTTTTTAACCGATTTCAGAAAACCGAAGGAGGAGGTTCTCAATTCGAGGCATGTACATGTACCTTTAAGCAATCTAGCACGTGTTGCTCTAATTCCCATGACGGATGAGTGCTGCTGACGCAACACTAGGGTGAAGAATGTTGACGTCAGACGCTGATGCATACCTGTGGGACAAAGCTTAAACCTAAACGTATATAAATAAATAAATACATAGATACTGTATAAAAACATGCATGCTATTATGTATATACCTACATAAGTTCCTATTTGCATAGTAACTTAAACTTACCAGTAACGCCTTCTGTTGAGCCTTTTGTGTAAACCATCTTATTAAAGCTATATAGATAATGTGTGGGAAAAGGGTATGCATGTGTGCCAGCTTGACCTCTAGTCGCCATTGCATCTCCATTGAGGACACACGTACCCCTTTCGCTCACATTTGGGCATTTTTCGTACCTAGTTTATGTGCTTTTCATTCCCGCATTAATCCACCAGTTACAAAGTGGTTCTTCGACCGGATCACGGGAACAAAACCTGTAAGCAGCATTGGTTGCGTAATGTTCAACACACCGCCGCGCAGTTTTGTTAAAACGCGGCGCATGGTAAAGAATGAAGCGCTGACCAAACTTATGGAGAATCACGGAGCCTTACCACCTGTTCTTACCGCCTGTTCAAAAAGGATGTAGTGGAGCACAATAAGCGGCCTCAAACTCTGGACGGAAAAAAGTCTGCCTCGTCTTCAGCTTTTAGCTCGTAGGAGGCAGCTAGAACTCCAGGCCGCGGAAGCTAAGGCCAAGATCGATAAGGAATTGATAGATAAAAAAATAGCAGCCGAAATTGCCGCTCTCGAAGAGGAGTCGCACAAAAGTGTGAGTAGGTACGCGTCGGAGTACTCCGGTAACCAAAAAGTTGAAGAGTGGTTTGAGCGTAGTGCTCGGGAGGAGGAACAAATCGATATTGCGGCGGGATCAGCTAGCCTCAGTGACGGCGAGCCTTGCGCCGTGCACGCCGACACGCCGCCGGCGGTGCCACAACCCGCTCGGCACCCAAGCGATATAGAAAAGTTAGCCGACGCTCTTAAAGATGCCATTATTGCTTCAACTTCAAAAACTTCCAACCCGCCCCCGGAGCTGCTTACCAGACTAGCAACTTCCAGAGACCTGCCTTTGTATTTTGGTAACCCTATGGAGTGGTTGAATTTCAAAGAAGCCTACACGGAATCCACGAGCCTCTGTAGATTCAGTGACACTGAAAATATTTATCGTTTACGTAAATGTTTACAAGGTGAAGCCAAAGATGCCGTGGTGTCTATGCTCATCGGTAAATCTGGCCCAGATGTTATAATACAAATGCTAGAACTGCGTTTTGGTCGCCCTGAGTTAATAATTTATAAAATTATGATTCAAATAAATAAGCTTCAACCATTATCTCAAGCTTTTCACAATGATATAGTTAATTTCGCCACGAAAATCAAGAACTTTGCCGTGGCCGCTCGTGCTATTGATCAGGCCGATTATTTAAGGAGCCCTGAGCTTATTTCTTACGTGGTGGCTAAATTTCCCAGTGGACTCATTAATCGGTGGTCAGATTACGCCTACGAACATTTAAACGAACGTGATAAGTCGAAATTCGAAGTATTATCAGACTTCCTAATGAACGAAGCAACAAAAGCAGCAACAGCAGGCATGTCGCACATCTATAGCCAGGCAGATAAAAACAAGAAGCAGTATGAAGATCGCCGTGGCCCACAAAACTCGGTTTTGCTCAGTGCCGACGCAGAAAAATGACAATTTTGTTGCTTATCAAGTCACCGTCTGCCGGACTGTGCACGGTTTAAGCGAGCGATGCGGCGCGATCGCTGGCGATATGTTCGTATTAACAAGCTTTGTTACAGGTGTCTAGTATCGCGACATAGTAAACAAGCATGCCTAGCCAGCGCATACGTAAATAATACTAGTACGCCAAACTCTAAAGTGCTGTTGAAAGTAGTATCAGTTACTGTGCACGGACCTAACGGCAGCGTAAGTACACACGCTTTGTTGGACGATGCGGCTACGGTGTCGCTATTATCTTCAAGCGTCGCAAATGCCGTAGGCCTACGCGGCTATAGCAAAACATTACAGGTATGCGCGGTGCTTGGAGTTACTTTGCAAAAGTGAAATTGTTACTTTTACGGTTACTAATGCAACAGGTGACACATTTAACGTGCGCGCTCGTAAATTAAACGATTTAAATTTACCCATACAACGACTTTCGAGCGTGAACTTCGAAAAATACGGACATATACAGAACTATAAGAATATTGTGTTATGTGATGACGTTAAACCACAGTTATTAATTGGCCAAGACCATTATCATTTGCTTACGCCCATTGAAACAGTGCCCGGTAGCCAGTTTAAGCCTTATGTCACACACACGCCACTAAGTTGGTGTGTACACGGTGTGGTGTGCGGCGCGCCCGGCGGTCGCCACAGACTAATAAGAGATACGGTCGCTCTCGGAATGACACAGCACTTTTGTCAGCGCAGGCGCATCCCCTTGTTTACACGGCGCCCGCGCTCCCCTCGGCCCACCCCGCCTCCGTCGCTCGACTCGTGCCGGCGGACGGGTTATCGTCTGCGCCCGATCAGCAGATACATAATGTTTATAATACGGATTGGACGAAAAATGCAACGCAACCTGTCGCATTAATTCAAAAATACGTCTAAGTTGGAATACTGCACGGAAGAAGAAGCCCTAACAGATTTGAGTGCGATGGTGCGTCAATCATTTGCATTTGAAGCGATAGGCGTTACTACGACACCTCGACAAAATAAAGAGGAGCTGCGAGCTAAAGCTATTCTCGATAAAACAGCCAAACTTGTTCATGGTCAGTGGGAGGTCGGCCTGCCCTGGAAGGATGAAGCTGCCATGCCCGACTCATACCCTACTGCATTTAAACGGTTTCTTTCTGTCGAAAAAAAGATGAGGCAAAGTGAGCAGTATGCATCGCGTTATCACGAGAGGATAAACCATTTGTTTGCCGACGGGTACGCACGCGAAGTAAAGATTGAGGAACCAACTGCTCATATTTGGTACTTACCTCACTTTGGCATAGATAATCCAAATAAAAATAAGCTCAGAGTAGTTTATGATTGCGCTGATACCTCTAACGGCAAGTCACTAAATGATTACTTACTTCAAGGTCCCGATTTGCTACAATCACTGCTAGGAGTAATGTTTCGGTTCAGAGAAGGTTCCATTGGCGTGGTTGGAGACATAAAGGACATGTTTCTTAGAATCAAAATACGTAAGGAAGACCAAGATGCCCTGAGGTTTTTATGGCGTGATTGTACCTCTCAAACCTAACCTGTGAAAAAATATGCTATGACTGCTTTAATATATGGCGCAAATTGTTCGCCGAACATTGCACAATATGTAAAAAACAAGAATGCGCAACGATTTGAGACCGAGATGCCTGAAGCTGTAAATGCTATAATTAAATCCCATTATATGGATGACTACAAAGACAGCCGTGACAATGAGCAGTATGTTCACCGATTACTCGGAGATGGCTGGATCGATTTGCATAATTCTTTTTTTAAACGATAGGTTATTTTACTTGTATCGGTAACAACCAGTATTTCGATAGATTTCGATCGCGAGATTGGTTTGCATAAACTCATGGTAATGGTACAGTACCATTACCATGACTTGCGCAATATGCTTTCGCTAGCGTAAACTAACACACACACACGATGTGACGATTTTTGACATGACAGTGTCATCCGCCATCTTAGATCCATAAAGTGACATCCAATTTGTCAAAACTATTATGTTTGTTGCTAAATAATAATACTTTATCTACACCCATATCATAAAACCTCCAAAGTGTAATCAAAAATCGTAGGAAATGACCACCATTTTGACATCCAATTAGGTAACACGAGTGCTGCAATGTTATTCCCGTATAGTTTTTAGTATAGAAATGAGATTAAATTTGGAACAGCTGTCAAAACTCAAGTGGGTCTCTATTCTAGTATCCATAGATATTAAAACAGTTATTGATACGAAACGTCAATTCAGTATGTTTTTTTAATATAAACTGCACAACATTTGATCTCGAGTGACATGAGAATAGAGACTTCATTCGTTTGTCTATGATTTCTAAACTAAGCTTTCTCTCTAAACTTCTAGACACCTCATAGAATCTTCATAGAACCTTCTAAAATCTTCTTCTTCAGACTTCATAGAAATTTCCAGAAACTTCATAGAACCTTCCAGAAACTTCATGGAACCTTTAAGAAACCTCATAAAACTGTCTAGAAAGTTTATGGAGTCTTCTAGAAACTCCATATACATTGCTAGAAACCTCATATAGCCTTCTAGAAACTTTATAGAACCTTGTAGAAATATCATTGAACCTTCCAGAAAACTCATAAAAAACTCTAGAAACATTAGAACGTGGTAGAAACTTCATGGAAACTTCTAGAAAAGTAGTAGGTAGTTAGAAGAAATATGTTGGCTAGCTTTTGCCCACGATTTCGTCCGCGTGGAGTTCGGTTATCCCTCTTTGTTACACAGCGACAGTTGGAAAGACAGAGAGTTATAAAGGACATTTGATATGACTTCATGTCTTATGTCCGCGATTAGTTGTATACCACATTGCTATCGATTTAAATATATTTTTTGCGGATGATGTGATGAATCACAATAAACGCAGCTGCCGCACGACCACGCGCGTCCATGGTTTAGAACGAAATAATTGGCGCGCGCGCCACGCGCTGCTCGAGCTGGATCGATTGCCTCGCGCAAGCGCCACGTTGCCACGGTCTACCTAAATTTCATCGAACTGTTGCCGCGCGAGCCAATGTCCACGCGAACACTGGCTCGCGCGGCTGCCGCGCATAATCTGTACACACCTTTATGATGACAAGGAGCTGTTTGATGTTGAACTGGGCGTCCGTGATATCGTATCCAGCCGTATCGACGGCCGCCCGCTCCCGCTCGCCGTGTGAGCTACCATGTCCAGGATCTGCGCCTTCGCGTGATTTAATCTGAATCGGTTCTTCTTTTCATAAAGCAAACCTTCTCGAAAGCACCGCGCCAAAGCCCTGCGAAAAAAAATAGAAAGCTTAATGACTTAGTAAAGGACTATTAACATAAGTTCACCATTCGGCCAACTCAAAAATTACCTGGATACTTTGTTTTTTAAATTTCGCTCCTGCATATATTCACTCTCTATGATTTTCAAAATTGTGGCCTCGGACCAATAAGTGGATTTCATTAACTTCTTGATCGTTTTAATTATGGCGCCTGATACATTTTTTAATGGCTTCTTGGTAATTTTCGTCATATTTTTGGAATTTTGTAATTTTGTAATTTTTAACCCAAACTGTGACTTTTCCAAATTCAATCCAAACTGTGATTTTGAAGTATACACTCCTCTATGACCAATGAAACTTAGCTCATGCCAACCAAACAGTTTGAATAACAGAAAAAAATATTTTTTCAGGTAGTATAGTCTCCGTAGAAGCATTAAAGTTGACTTATTAATAATTTAAAGACGCGGGTCGCTTAAATCTGCCGCATAAGGTATGTTGGGGTATTACCGGACGGATTTTGGATAAGTTGCTGATCATGCTGCCTAAAAATCAAAACGTCTACGTGAAATTTAGTCTAAAGCTTATATTGACTAAGAAGCAAAATGCCTACAAGGCAATATGACTTTGCAGCACTTGAACTTCATTGTATATTGACTAAGAAGCAAAATGCCTAACCAACTACCTTATGTCATATCTTTTCTACGTATCTGACGCGAACCCAAAGCTTTCAGAGGGCAAGTTATGTGTATGTGATTTGTTTCTGATTAGTCAGTTTCAGTATAGGGCTTAGAATAATAACACATAGAAGGTATGTGTCAAACCGCCGACCCGTCAATCGTGAGGCACCAAATGGATTCATGTATGCGTGATCAACTCGTACTTACACACGACGACATGCTCACAAGTGAACAAATAATGTTGCTAGCGGAATCACATTCCCCCGAAAATAGGGAAACTACTCTTACCAGTGGTAGTAGAAATCTAGCATTTTATTTTTATTCGTTGTATTGCTGATTACGAGTTTATAGCATATTGTTTATATATTCATCAAGTGTTTACAGTAATTTGTTTTTTATTAACGGCCTAGCGATTAACTAGGTTAAATATTTGATTAACGGTGCCCAGCTTTGCAAATAATACCGCTCTTTTTTGGTCGAGGGCTAAAACAGATATTGTACCTATATTAGAGCGTTTTACGAAACCGCGAACCTTATACGATATCGGTGTCGGACGCCGATAGCCGACAGCTGATATCCGATATCGTGTTGTGTCTTCACATAATACATATCCGATATTATCGGTCCGATTGGGTTACCACCCATCGTCCGATATCGACGGGGGCCCGACATTCGATATCAAATCGGACAATGTGAAAGGCAGTTTCATATTTCATAAATGTCACTTACCCCGTAATCGTATCGGGGCCCGATATCGATATCGTATCGGGCAATGTGAAAACGCTCTTAAGCTATGTGTATTTCCTTCGTGCTAATAATAATAATAGTAATAATCATCAATCGAAATTATGCGCACCCATAAAATACCCATCGTAGATTCATAAATCATAAGAAATTGTAGGGGAAATAATTCCGTTATACTGGCCACACTTTTATGTTATGGCGGTTGTAAATATTACGAAATTTTAATGAACGTTTAAAGTAAAACGATAAGTCAAAAAATAGTACTTACAAGTGAAATGATATTTTGTTATGTTTATCTTGCTTGTCCGTAGCATTGTGGCACCCATTTATTGCACAGACCGTCATTTTAAACAAATAAACTGGAGATGTTGCCCGTGTGACAGCCAATCGCAACTGACGCTGTCAGATAGTCGTCTAAGCCAGAACGGCTTGGTCGATGTGGCGTCACGTTTGTACGTCGACTAGTTTTCTATGTGTTATTATTCTAAGGGTGAAGGAATCAAAGTATTGCGCCACGGCAGCACGACACGACGCCATAATGCCTATCGCGCATCATTGTGCTCATTATTTCACGCCTGCGCCCGCGCAGCCAACGTGTCACATCAAAAAGTCAAATGTAACTCTAACGATGGCTTCGTGACGGCGGCTAGCGGCTAACGCAGTGCGTTCGTTCATTATGCCAACAAATCGGAATTAGTTCACGACTATAATTTTCAGAAGGGTGGATTTTATCGTTATCCAAAGTGTCAGTAGGAATTGAACGGATCAAAAATTAGACCGGCTGATTAGGCCGCTGATTGAAGCTCAAATCATTCAGTACCTACTATTACCATGAGTTTACGCAAACCGTTGTTCTAGTTATCGAAAACTATCGCTCGGTCCCTTTTAATTGTATCGGCAACAAGCAGTGTCTACGCATGTCATAGTCCCTAATTGTTTATAGGTAATCAGACTGCCTTCGATTAGGGACAAAGTCACACGGGACCATTACCCAAAAACACTTGTGCTCGGCGGTTTCGACTCGGCGGGCGCCCTTTAAATTTAATTAATTTAATTGTAATAATTATTCGGACTTTATCTTCGGTTATTTTTAAACTTATTTGGTGTGTGTGGACTACCTTGTGAACGTGAGACATATCCTGCCAACCTGCGTGCTGCAGCGACATCAACATCAAAGGGTACGTGATTATTTCATTTAGGTCTAGGATATGCGTAGCCCATCGAGGCCTGCCACATCCACAGACCGACAGACCAGTGACTTATTAAGTACAAGCAAAATACAGTCCACTATTCTTTTGAGTTATTGAACATACCTTGGTCCTTAAAACTCGGATAAAACTAGTATAGGTAGTTAGGTACATACTTACTACGCAGTTGCTATTTATCGGTCTAACGTCAATGATTTATAAGTAAAGATACGTTATATGCTCACAAAACAACCGAAAAAAATGTTCCGAACGCAGCGGGAGCACACATACACATTTTTTACTTCACTGACATTTCACCACATTGCCAAACGGTGTAAAAAGGATAGCGTAATTAAATCAATAAGAATAAAGAAGACCGCTAGTGTTTGTCATTTGCGCGTAATGGTGGGCAAACGTGACTTTAGGCACCAATCATCGCACGTTAGCCATAGACTAACAAAAACAACGAGACACGAACAGAAGGTACAAAGGCTTTGGATTTAAGGTTATACGCTGCTTTTATACAAACGTAACTACGTTTTTATTTGGAAAGTAGATTAATAAACAATGAGACAATAAACTAATGATATATTATTTTAACAGTGACATGCTAAATATCTATGTTTGATAATAAATATGCTTCTTATGTGCTTGTTGTGTGTTGTTATGTTTTCATTGTACATGGATGTGTAATTATTAATGAAGATTAATTCGAGATAAACCATTTAAATTTTCAATAAGTAAATCTATGCATGCATTAGATATGATTATTCAGTTTTTGAACTGGCCCCCAATTCTCGCTACATTCGAGATAATGTCGATTTCGAGAGAGAGGTGAGAGGCCTTGTTGCTAATCAACATGGCGGTTCCTAAAGCTTTAGAAGTGAAATTCAAAATTGAATTTGAATGGTTACAGAACACGGCGGATATGGTAAAATCAAACGATTACTCATCAGGGGTACTATCGGCTCGTACTCGGAAATTAGAAGATCATTATAAGATCTTATTGGAGTCTTACGAGAAAATATTTAATTCGACTGAAGACGCCGAACTCGTGTCATATTACGATAAACATTACAAGCGGGCCACAATGTTTTACAACGAGCTCGAAGCGTTTTCGGTCAAATTACCAAATACGGACGGTTCTCATGTTACGTCTGAGAGTGCGGCTTATGCTCGATTACCAACTTTAGATCTGCATAATTTTAACGGTGCCCCATTTGAGTGGTATAGTTTTATCAGTATGTACAATTCGTTAGTACTGTCCAGAAGAGATCTCTCGAAAACGGAAAAATATCATTATTTATTTAGTCACGTGCATAAGGAGCCGCGATGTAAGGGAGTGTACATTACAACCTAATGCTCCGAGCCAACCTCACTTGCTCGTGGTGCATCCTGCTGATTAACGGACGAGGCTCTGGCGAACCGACAGATGGCGGTATAACCATCGGGAACAGCGTGGCTAAAATACACAGGTCTGTGACGGGCAGCAGCGTCATAAATGCGAGGAGCTACGCCCGCGATCGCCAACCCGCATGCCCAGCGTGGCGATTATGGGCAAAACCTTATGGCTGCACAACCGAAACCGCGGCCCCCAGTTCCCAGCCGCCCTGCTATTCCTGATCACGGCGGCGATCACGGTTACGGCAGGGTAGGGGGTGCGAAGAATCCCCGGGTTACGGATGGCCGCCAAAACCAACTGACCTTGGCGACGTACAATGAACGCACGTTACGGCTTGATGAGCACCTGGTGCAGCTCGAAGAAGAACTCGGAAGAATAAGGTGGCACATTCTTGGGTTATGTGAAGTCAGAAGAGAGGGCGAGGACACCCTGACCCTTGAATCAGGTCATCTTTTGTACTTCCGAGGGGGAGACCAGCTATCCCAGGGTGGCGTGGGGTTTCTGGTAAATAGAAACCTCACGGACAACATTGTGGAGGTTTCGAGTGTGTCGAGCAGGGTTGCGTACCTTGTAATCAAGCTCACCGAGAGGTATTCCCTTAAGGTTGTGCAGGTTTACGCACCGACTTCGACACACCCAGACGAGGAAATTGAAGATATGTAGGAAGACATATCTAAAGCCTTACATAACACCACTAAGGCCCACTACAGTGTTGTCATGGGGGATTTTAATGCCAAAGTAGGAGAACAAAATCGCAGCGAATCGGTAGTAGGATCTTATGGTTTTGGGCGTAGGAATCATAGGGGACAAATGCTTGTCAACTTCCTAGAAAAAGAGGGGCTTTTCTTGATGAATTCATTCTTCAAGAAACAGCCCCAGCGGAAGTGGACATGGCGCAGTCCCGACGCTATGACAAAAAATGAGATCGACTTCATCATAGCGGTGTCACGAACCATAGCTGTAATGTTTTTTTTTTCCCTCCACTCACCGTTAATAGGTATGAAATGCAATTTTAGAAGGGTCCAGTGGTAAATATTAAAGCAATATTCATTAATTATTTTCGAGAGAGCTATTTCATAGCTTATAAATGTATATAATGAGGTTAAAATAAAAATCGGGAATTATACACTATATTCTTGTTTTATTTATTTATTTTTATATGTTAAGTTACTTGAAAAGATTATTTAAAACAGAGTAAGGATAATTAAAATTAAATTAAATTTAAATTACCATAATCGAATCCAGAACGAAAGACCTCGAAATAAAAATGGAGAATCAACAAAAAACTTTAGATTTCCTGGAAAGAGAAGTTAGGAAGAAAAATCTTGTATTTTTTGGAATAGAGGAATCAGAGCACAGTTATGAGGACTTACAGAGTACGATTTTGGACATTATAAACAATATTATGAATACTCCCTGCAAAAAGTGGGAAATTGAAACAGTCAGAAGAATAGGAATGAAAAGCGAAAAAAGGAACAGACCAGTAGTGGTGACCTTAACTACAACAGGCAAAAAAATTGAACTTCTCAAAAAACAAAAGTCACTCGAATCATACGCTTTATACTTAAAAGAAGATTATCCTCCCAAAGTACTTCAGAGGCGTAAAGAACTACAAGGGGAATTGCAATTTCAACGAGAACAAGGGAAACAAGTTGTGCTGCGCTATGACAAAATAATTGAAATCGAGGGAAAGAAATCAGAAGCCACAAATAAAACAAACAAAAAAGATAATAAAAGGAAAAACAAAAGATATTTATCCGAATCACCTGTCGCTTCTGCGCTTCACCTTGGGACTGAAAATGAAGACAATATCAAGCAAATTCCTAAGAAAAATAAAGCCAAAGACATCACATACTACATGCGGTCGCCAAGTAGCAACACAATACTTGACTGCTCTGTCGACTCAGCCAATCAAAAAAACTAGTAAGAGGCCCCTCTCTCTCTGCTGGCCCCCCACCACGGCCGGTCACCGCGGGGGGAATAGACCACAACCCTCCACTCCACCCACTCAATCAACTGTATATTTGTACCTACAACGCTAGATCCCTATTATCAAATGAAAGGCTTACAGAATTTAAAGAAGCATTATCAAAAATCAAATACGACATTATCGGCTTGTCAGAAATAAGAAGGACAGGATATAACATTACAGAAGATGATGAACATGTACTTTGCAGCTATGGTGAAACTAGAGGCCAGTATGGGGTCGGTTTTCTTATAAAAACAAAATATAAGCTAAATATAGAGAGCTTTATCGGAATATCAGACCGCATATGCATTCTAAACTTGAAATTTGATAACACAATACTCTCAATTATCCAAGTTCACGCACCTACCATAGACGCAAGCGATCAAGAAGTAAAGCAATTCTACAATCAAATTCATCAGGCTCAAACACAATGCAACAATTATCTAATTATACTTGGAGATTTCAACGCTCGTATTGGACAACGAGTAGCTGGCGAAGAAAAAATACTGGGAAAATATTGCTATGGAAAGAGAGATAAAAGAGGCGAATTCCTACTTCAGTTCTGTTGGCAAAATAACCTGTATATTATAAATAGCCTATTCAAAAAGAATACGAAAAACCTATGGACATGGCTTTCACCCAAAGGCAGAAAGAGCCAGATAGATTATGTGTTAACAAATAATAAAACAAGGATGTCGAATATGGAAATATTAAATAATCTCTCGTTCCCCAGTGATCACCGATTTATAAGAAGCACCATTACTATGTCAGAAATCAAGAAAAGCAGAGCAAAATATAAAAATAACAAAACTAGACTGAACAGTAAACAAGACCGAGATCAATTCACTGAAACCTTAAGTAGAAAAATCATTGCTTTAGAATTAGAAGAAAGTGAAGATATTGAGCCCTTCTACAACAAAATTAAACAATCAATCACTGAAAGCCTAAACAGTATTAAAAACGAGACGCTACCTAAAAAAATACATTATAAAACAGAATATTAAAAATCTCATAGCAAGAAGAAATGAATTAACGAACAAGCCGAATATATCACAAGAAGAAAGAAACAAACGTAGCTACCTTTATAAAAACATTCACAAATTCATTAAAAAAGAATACGAAGATCACAGAATAGAAATAATAGAAAAACACCTCAAATCATCAGGCAGTTTGAAGAAAGGACTTAAAGCGCTTAACTACACCAAGCAATGGATTCCCTGTTTGAAGGAGATTTCTACCAATGCCAAGACTTTTTCCAGATCTAGCATAATAGAGACAGCCACGGAATTTTATAGAAACCTGTATTCATCAAAATCCACTAACGAAGAAAGCGCTCTATCAAATAAAAATTCTACTATTCTGGGCCGATTTTCAACCCAAGAAATAATGAAGAAAATGGAATGTGTAAAAACTGATAAATGTAATGGTCCGGATGGTATACCAAACGAAGCTTTAAAAACAGGCAGATTCTTACTAGCATCGCCTTTGACTACTCTGTTCAATAAAATTTTGAATGATAAGAAAATACCTAGAGAATGGGCAGAATGTGACATAATTCTATTATACAAAAAAGGAGACCCCACCAATATCGGAAATTACCGCCCAATTAGCCTACAATCGAATATCTACAAACTATTTGCTTCGTGTCTAGAAGAACGTCTTGCAGAGTATACCGAGAAACATCAAACACCGGAACAAGCAGGATTTAGGAAAAGCTTCTCTACCACGGATCACATCCACACACTAGACTTGATCATAGAGAAGTATGAAGAACGAAAAAGGCCCTCTACCTGGCTTTTATATACTACGCCAAAGCATTTGACTCGATTTCTCACAACAGTATGTGGAAAACATTAGACGAGTGCAATGTACCATTGGAAACAATCGATCTCATAAAATATATATATAGTAAGAGCGTAAGCCGAGTTAAAATGGAGAAAAAAGGCTCCAGAATAAAAATCTGTAGAGGCGTTAGACAAGGCGATCCCCTCTCGCCGAGAATTTTCATAACTGTCCTTCAAAGCATTATGAAAAACCTGAACTGGCAAAACAAAGGCATCAACATACAAGGTAAATTCTTAAGTAACCTTCAATTTGCCGATGATATAATTCTTTTCGCAGAGACATCAACTCAACTAGAAAAAATGATCAACGAATTAGATACTGCAAGTAGAGATATAGGTTTAGAATTAAATACCACAAAAACAAAAATCATGTCCAACAGTGTAAATAGACCTATAAAGTCAACAACACCCCTCTAGAATATGTACAAGATTATATCTACTTGGGTAAACAGGTATCGTTTGCGAAGTCCAGACACAAAGATGAAATAAATAGGCGAATTAACCTGACATGGAACAAATTTTGGAGCAATAAAGAAGTACTTAAATCAAACCTTCCTGTTAAACTCAAGAAAAAGGTTCTGGATTCCTGTATACTTCCATGTCTCTCTTATGCCTGTCAAACATGGATTTTTAATAACTACACAACAAACAAAATACAAATATGCCAAAGATCAATGGAAAGAAGTATTTTAAACTTGAAGAGAAAAGATAGAGTAAGAAATACAGATATCAGAAAGACAACAAATGTTATTGATGCACTGTAAAGCATTGAAATGGAAGTGGGCAGGCCACATTGCGCGCATGAAAAATGACAAATGGGCAAATAAAATAACAACTTGGACAGGACCACTAAATAAAAGACAAAGAGGTAGACCAAAAGCGAGATGGATAGACGAAATAAACAAAACGGCTGGAAATGATTGGATTTCAAAAGCAAATGATAGAAAAATTTGGAGAAAAATGGAGGAGGCCTTTACTCGTTAAGAGGTCCTTAATAAAATATTGTAGAGTAAGATGCACGGATCATTCTAATTTAATAATAAAAATAATAATCATCATTAAGTAATTTTAAAATAATTCTCTAATTATCATGGATTAACGAATTTACTTGAATTACACAGTATATAAATCAAATTTTAAATTATATAATAAAATCAAATTCGTTATGATATGTTTTAAATTATAGGTTAAGTAAATTTTAAAACAATTAGGATGCATGAAAGAAAATTAAATTGTAACTAGTAATTATACATACCTACATAAATAATTTATATAAACAATGATTTGTAAAAACATTATTAAGGAATAAAAGTGGCTATATATAATTAATTGAAGCGCCTATGTAAAATCAACAGCAACAAGATTAAATTTGGAAACAATATATTTAAGCTACAGGCTCTTTCTTTTATTAGTGATAGATAAACTGGGTATGCCCGCGGCTTTGTTCGCGTGTCTGAGGAGAGGGGAGTTTTGTGATTTGGTTCAGGATGTGGTATGTCTATCTGCCTGGTTTCAACCGGGACAGATCTGTCGTTTATGCAGTGTTGAGAGTTTTCGCTTTTGTACCGTCATATATGTATCCTTAGAATAATAACACATAGAAGGTATGTGTCAAACCGCCGACCCGTCAATCGTGAGGCACCAAATGGATTCATGTATGCGTGATCAACTCGTACTTACACACGACGACATGCTCACAAGTGAACAAATAATGTTGCTAGCGGAATCACATTCCCCCGAAAATAGGGAAACTACTCTTACCAGTGGTAGTAGAAATCTAGCATTTTATTTTTATTCGTTGTATTGCTGATTACGAGTTTATAGCATATTGTTTATATATTCATCAAGTGTTTACAGTAATTTGTTTTTTATTAACGGCCTAGCGATTAACTAGGTTAAATATTTGATTAACGGTGCCCAGCTTTGCAAATAATACCGCTCTTTTTTGGTCGAGGGCTAAAACAGATATTGTACCTATATTAGAGCGTTTTACGAAACCGCGAACCTTATACGATATCGGTGTCGGACGCCGATAGCCGACAGCTGATATCCGATATCGTGTTGTGTCTTCACATAATATCCGATATTATCGGTCCGATTGGGTTACCACCCATGTATGTATGCGTGATTCATGTATGCGTGATCAACTCGTACTTACACACGACGACATGCTCACAAGTGAACAAATAATGTTGCTAGCGGAATCACATTCCCCCGAAAATAGGGAAACTACTCTTACCAGTGGTAGTAGAAATCTAGCATTTTATTTTTATTCGTTGTATTGCTGATTACGAGTTTATAGCATATTGTTTATATATTCATCAAGTGTTTACAGTAATTTGTTTTTTATTAACGGCCTAGCGATTAACTAGGTTAAATATTTGATTAACGGTGCCCAGCTTTGCAAATAATACCGCTCTTTTTTGGTCGAGGGCTAAAACAGATATTGTACCTATATTAGAGCGTTTTACGAAACCGCGAACCTTATACGATATCGGTGTCGGACGCCGATAGCCGACAGCTGATATCCGATATCGTGTTGTGTCTTCACATAATATCCGATATTATCGGTCCGATTGGGTTACCACCCATCGTCCGATATCGACGGGGGCCCGACATCCGATATCAAATCGGACAATGTGAAAGGCAGTTTCATATTTCATAAATGTCACTTACCCCGTAATCGTATCGGGGCCCGATATCGATATCGTATCGGGCAATGTGAAAACGCTCTTAAGCTATGTGTATTTCCTTCGTGCTAATAATAATAATAGTAATAATCATCAATCGAAATTATGCGCACCCATAAAATACCCATCGTAGATTCATAAATCATAAGAAATTGTAGGGGAAATAATTCCGTTATACTGGCCACACTTTTATGTTATGGCGGTTGTAAATATTACGAAATTTTAATGAACGTTTAAAGTAAAACGATAAGTCAAAAAATAGTACTTACAAGTGAAATGATATTTTGTTATGTTTATCTTGCTTGTCCGTAGCATTGTGGCACCCATTTATTGCACAGACCGTCATTTTAAACAAATAAACTGGAGATGTTGCCCGTGTGACAGCCAATCGCAACTGACGCTGTCAGATAGTCGTCTAAGCCAGAACGGCTTGGTCGATGTGGCGTCACGTTTGTACGTCGACTAGTTTTCTATGTGTTATTATTCTAAGTATGTATCATAATAATAGGTTCAGAAGACGAAGAAGGTTCAAGACTGGCTGTTGCCCGCGACTTCGTCTGAATAGAATGGTTGTTTGTGTAGCCTATGTCCTTATCCAGGGTTTAATCTATTTTGTACCAGAACTCATCAGGATTGATTCAGTGGTTTGGGTTGAAGGTGTGCGGGCAAGTTGCTTTCACATTTGTGATATTAGTTAGGATTATCAACAGAAATGGATGGAAAGATTTTAAATTGTGTAGTTGTATAGATACCTACATATACCAGAAGTATGCATACTATCTTTGAGAGAATATTTAAAGGCACTATCGCACTTTACTTGCGCCAATGGATTATGGGCCTTATACCTAAGAAGGAAAGGTTGTCTAGATTTAGGTATCGGATAGAATATATGAGATTTCTTATTGTGACTATCGGGGGCCTTATTTTTACTAAGAAATTCGTTATTGCGTCTATGGGACGTTATTGTGACTATGAAAAGCTTATTGCGTGTATGGGATTTCTTATTGTGACTATGAAGGCTTATTGTGACTATGGGAGCGGCGTGGGTATAAATAGCAAGACGAAGGTAGATCGAGGAGATTTTCCTGTTGAATCTGCGTACGACGCGAAACGTGTGGCCGTGACTTTGTATATTTCTAAATAAATTAGTGCTAGAAGCGGACGATCATAACCACACTGGTGAGTATAAATCCATAAATCCTGTGAGATCATCGATATTCAGAAACACTTAACATTGTTTAGGCAATGTGCACATACATACAATTAACCTTACACATGTATTCTCCCCCTGTTGTGGTCAAGACTCCTTTAACCCCAGGCAACTGGCTGAAGCGTGAGTCTGCGTTTCAGGCAACAGGTTTTTCCTATACTAATAACTGTTTTTCCCAATACCTACATACAAGTGCGGGTCACCCTACGGTGACAACCGATAGCACTTGGCTAACGCCGAAAGGCGGTGTGGACCTTCAAGCGGGTTCGCCAACGTTCTTTTCAGAATATTGAAACAGCTTGGCCATGCGTCGGTATGAGTGTGTGTGGATTTGGTCACACGTGTTGACACCAAGCGTCAATAGCTGTCCTTCCTCAGAAGGATCCCGCAGTTATTGTTCCAAGATCTGAAGCACACATTTCTCTATCGAGAGACTCCTTACCTTTCCTTATCCTTATTATCCTATCCTTGAACTGGCACCAGTGAAATAGGAACCCAGTTCAGGCAGTTAGGGCGTCTTTAGGCCGTTAAGTAGGTAGGATGTGCATGCTGCTGTTTTCCTATTTGTGATTGCCTTTATCCTTTTTATTATATGTGTATTGTATTAACCTTTTGAACGCCACGGCTAACGGCGAAAAAGCATACCACGTGCACTTGTCGATGGCTGTAGCCGACGCAAATGTGAGTCGAACGGCATATCGGGGCGTGACGAAAGGCTGTGACGGTCACAGCCGACTGTGGCGGTCAAAGGGTTAATAATCCTATTGTTCATGTGTATAGTGCGGGGGGTGTTGTTTGACCGTCTGTTAACTTATTTTTGAATGATCAAACAAACTTACCATAAGTGAAGTTCGATCATAATTATCTGGTCTTCGTCGAAGAGATTTAAAGAGTTGTTTTTTGACTAATGTAGTTGTGTCCAGCAACTTGCGAACCTACCCGCACTAGTATTTTAGCGCTGATGGAGGGTAAAAAGAACAATCTGGTTCTCTATCCCCACCCTCAGCGCTACCTGCCTTGGAGCCTCGCCTCGATGTCCACCTCATTCTTTTCAGAGTAACAAGCAACATTGATTAAAGGGGTTGAGAAATACCATGGGTGGGAGGGACCTTAAATCTCTTCGACGAAGACCAGATAATTATGATCGAACTTCACTTATGGTAAGTTCGTTTGATCATTCAATTATCTGGTTTTCGTCTCTGAGATTTAAAGAGTTGTTTTTTGACTAATGTAGATGTTCAGAGAGTATCGGTATCAATGTTGCATACCTAATTTATTAGCAGTAAAAATAAATAAACAACAGGTTAAAGTAAGTGATAGTCTTTTATTTCTCAATCATTAGTGTACATAAGAAAATCTTATAATTAACTATTAAATATGCTTATCGCGGTAGAGTCAATGGGCCTATTATAAAAGTTGGCAAATACAGCTGATTGTCCTGACCAACCAGCTGCCTTCCTGATGAAATCGACACTTATGCCCGCTCTAGAGGCAGCTGAAGTAGAGGCGTGGCGGGTGCTATGAGCACCAAATATTTGAGTGTCGATGTCACTCTCCTTCAGGACCTGTTTCATCCACCGACCAATAGTTTGTGATGAAGCAGGTCTGAAGGGATTCCTATAGGTTAATATAAGCTTGTCTTCATTATTTAATCTAAAGGTTGAGGTAGCTGATACATATGCTTGTAAAGTAGTAGCCGGGCAAATACATGGTCTTTGATTAAAGAAGGGTAACTCGATTGTTGGTTGGGCCCTTCCTACCCCCGATGTCTTTATTAAATCAGTATTAATGATGACAATTTTGTCTTCGAATATTTTAATATTCTGGATTCTAATCAAAGATAAAGTCTGGGTCCTTTGAGCAGAGGCCAGAGCTAGCAACATTACAAGCTTTTTACTTAATTTTTCTAAAGTGATTGATTCGTTTGGGAAAACCTGGGCCAAATAATCAAGTACGGTACTTGGATTCCATGTGACGTTGTACCGTGGAAACGAAGGTTTTAAATTATAGACCCCTTTGAAAAATATTTTAATACTTTCATCTTGGCCTATATTCTTACAAGATATCAAGGATATAGCTGATCTATGATTGTTTAGTGTCCCGTAGCACGATCCCGCTTCAAAACATTTAGAAAGAAAATCTAATAATGATCCTATGTTAACATTAAAAAAATCAACATTGTTTCTGTGACAATATTGCCACCATTGCTGTAGGCTTGAGGAGTATTGTGACTTGGTATTTTTAGTAATAGACGATAACATTACATTTAAAGCCGATTCTGGTACACCCTTTTTGATGAAGCCTTCCCGGATAACACGCTCGCTGCCAGGGTAAGGTGGCGGTGGAGAGGATGTGTCAATCTGAAAACAGATGAGAGGAGAAATTTATCCGGAGGGAAAATTACGATTTCACTTATGGAAAGCGATTTAAAAAGGGGGTACCAGGGCTGAGATGGCCATTGTGGAACTACTATGATTCCGGTTGCTTGATCAGTTACAACAAAGTGCAAATGGTGGGAAAGGGGAAAAAATAAAATGGTTCCCAATTTATTGTAAACGCGTCAATATTGTAAGCGTACGGGTCTCTTTTCCACGAAATATACCGCGCGCATTTTGCATTTATTCGACTTGCAAAAATATCTATGTCGGGCTGGCCAAAAACTGAGACAATTTTAGAAAAAACTCTATCTTGTAATTCCCATTCACTATCAATATTTATCTTTCTGGATTCACTGTCAGCTTCAGTATTTAAGGAAGATTTTATGTATGAAGCAAATATAAAAATATTTCTTTCTTCACACCACTTCCATATCATATTGGCCACATAATTTAAGTGTGGGTATTGTATACCACCCATTCTGTTGACATATGATATGGCTGTGGTATTATCCACGCGTAAAAGGATCTCACAATTGGATTTATCACTTGCAAAAGATTTTAAACCAAAATGAACAGCAAGTAATTCCTAAATAAAACAGTAAGTAAGATAGTTTATGTGGTTACCCCGTTCATTTTCAGTCCACTGACCGCCAGTTCTTTCACTGCCTGATGCAGCACCCCAGCCGGTGGTGGAGGAATCAGTAAATATTTCTTGTATATAGGTATTTACATTGCCGAATTGGATTAGTTGCCTTCAAAATGTTATTTTTCCACAATACCAAGTCCCAATGTAAACTATCTGGAATTATCATAAATTTATCATAATTATCATTATTATTAAGCAGTCCTATGTATTTAGCTCTTTCAAGAGATTTAGTGTAAAGCCAACCGTAAGCTATAGCTGGGCAAGCCGCTGTGAGGGTGCCTAAATATCGTGCAAACTCTCTGATGCGAATTTTCTTTGTAGTTAACAGTTTTTTAGTACATTGTAAAATGTTATTTCTTTTTAACTCTGGCAACTTTAAGCACATTTGTTCCGAGTCCAAAATAAAGCCTAAAAAGGTGCAATCTCGTTTCGGGATTAGACTACTTTTTTTGTAATTAACGACAAAGCCTAACCTTGTCAAACATTTTATCGTTTGATTGGCATTTTCTATGCAATCCTCCCTATTATTTCCTAAGCAAAGTAGGTCATCGAGATATCTTACGGACTGGAAACCGGAAGTCCTTAAATGTGTGACAACCGGTTGTAATATTTTTGTGAAAATATAAGGTGCTGAGCTTAGTCCGAATGGTAACGCCGTAAATTCATAAAGATTTTGCTTAAAGTAAAAACGTAAGAATTTTGTATGCGAGGCGTGAATGGGAAGTAAAAGATAAGCTTCTTTAAGGTCGATATTAACCATATAACAGTCTTTTGTTAGAAGTTTTGTAGCTGTCCTGATATCTTCCATTTTGAAGTGTTCTGTACAAACATATTTATTGAGTTTTTTGAGGTTCAAAATTAATCTCATGCTACCGTCACTTTTTGGAACAAGGAAAATATCAGAGACATACTGCCCCGGCTCAGGATTACATTTATTTACTGCTTTTATATCCAATAAATGCAATAATTCTTTCTCGATTAATAAAGATTCAGATGCCGTAAAAGATCTCCTAGGGTAATCTTCCGGACACTGATTTGGTATAGTGACGAATGGAATCTGGTAACCTGATACAGTATTTAATATCAAGTCGAGTCAAGTCGAGTCAAATCGAGTCAAGTGAGTCAAGTCGAGTCAAGTTGAGTCAAATCGAGTCAAGTCGAGGCAAGTCGAGTCAATTTGAGTCACGTCGAGTCAAGACGAGTCAAGGTGAGTCAATTTGAGTCAAATCGAGTCATGTCGAGTCAAGTCGAGTCATGTCGAGTCAAGTCGAGTGAATTCGAGACACGTCGAGTCAAGACGAGTCAAGGTGAGTCAAGTTGAGTCAAATTGAGTCATGTGGAGTCATGTCGAGTCAAGTCGAGTCAATTCGAGTCAAGTCGAGTCAATTCGAGCCACGTAGAGTCAAATCGAATCATGTCACAAGCCACGGCCTCCACACTTCCGCGGGATGTACAGTCTCATAACAGACGAGCGCGGGTGTAGCATGCGATGTTTCGTGAGCAGGAGACGGACCCTCCTGTCCAGGGCGTCCAGCTCAGTCTTAGTCCACCTTAGTATGCCAAAGGAGTATGTGAGTAGGGGCATCACCCAGGCGTTGAAGGCGCGCACCTTGTTGCCACCCGACAAAAGACTATTAACTACTTTTGTCAGGCGACAGCAGAAGCGCTCCTTCACCGCCCGCTTTATGTCCCCGTCCACAATACCCAAAGCCTGTGACATACCAAGGTATTTGTATGTTTCTGCTTCGGAGAGAGATCTGAGGGATATTGTCTCAGAAAGCTGTAAATTCATCGAATTTACGACTTTCCCCCGCTGTACATGCATGACCGCACACTTGTCTAAACCGAACTCCATTTTGATGGCACTACTGAAACCCTCTGTTGTTTTCAGTAGCTCCATCAATTCTGGACGTTTTGAAGCAAACAACTTCAGGTCATCCATGTACAACAGGTGAGAAATTATCTCACCCTCTCTTCGAAGTCGGCAGCCTAGCCCTGAATCCTTCAGCAGAGTGCTGAGTGGATTCAGGGCTAAGCAGAACCACAAAGGACTCTAACTGTCACCCTGGAAAATTCCCCGCTCAATCCTTATAAAGTCCTGCGGGCCAGGGGGGCCATCCCCGCCACCTGGTTGACGAAGGACTGCGGTCCACTGCCTCACACACGCACCTAAGAAGGATCTTAAAGTTGCATCTACTTTGTACAGCTCCAAGACCCTCCCCAGCCATGAGTGAGGCACCGCATCATAGGCCTTCTTGTAGTCAATCCAGGCAGCCGAGAGAGACCCCCTGTTCCGCCGGACCTGTTGGCAAATGGTCATGTCCATGAGGAGGAGCTCTTTAGTACCACGGGACCCAACCCTACATCCATTTTGAGAGGAGGCCAAGATGTTGTTCGCAATTATGTGCGTATTAATTTTTGCTCTCAAATTATTATTATTATTATAAGAATTCGTCAGACATCTTTACATCCTGGCAACCAGTGAAACAGACGAATATGGAAACTAGTGCAGATGAAGCCTAGCAAAACTAGTGAACGAGGAAACTGAAGGATTACGAAAACAGCAAACTGGCAAAATTGTCTAACTGACGAATAAGTAAACCGTTCGATTAGCGAAGCTGACAAACAACGAAACTAGCGGATCGCAATACTGACAATTTCACGAAACTGACATAGTAGCAAAACTAACGAAGGAGGAAACTGAAGAATCAGGAAAATGCCTTACTAGCGAAATTGTCAACCTACCGAAACTGTCTAATTAGTAAACTGGTGAATTGGGGAAATTGACGACTAAAGAAACCGACCGGTGGTACGCTAACCCATCACGAATGACCGAATCATATATTACTACTATTAGGTTAGGTTTAGATGAGCTAGGTAAATAGGTAAGGTTAGGTTAGTGTTGCGTCAGGGCCGAAGGCCCAAACTAGGCAAAAATAGGAGTTCCGCGAAGCGGAGCTCCGTCGAACCTATCACTATGTAAAGGATTAATGTATGATTTGGTTATTCGTCATTTATGGTAACGGGATTTTGTGACAGAGATATGCACGTATTATTAGAGTTTTGTCGTGAATGGTGAAAAATTGAGTGAATATTGGAAGTTTCAAAAAACGTTTAGAACGCCCGCAGCAGCAAAAGACTTTTCCGATTTTGATTTAAGTGTTTTGACATACTTTGAGTGCTACCCGAAAGCTTCTAGTAGAGAAGTTGCTCAAGAGATAGGCACCAGCCATACTCGTGTACTTAGTGTTTTGAAAAAGTACAAATACAAATGTTTTCGTGATGGGCGATTGGTGCAGAAACTACATCCGGGAGATAGTCAAAGGAGATTAGAATTCTGTTAGAATATTCAAACAGAAATAGCCCGCAACCCAAATTTTTTAGACTACATTGTATGGTCTGATGAAACAAATTT